>SNQJ01S0022379.1:0-19419 GCA_010110895.2 Picea sitchensis | reverse complement strand
CCCCCTGCACCCCCCTCTAACCCCCTTGCGTGCCCGATACAGACGCTCAAACACTACTACTCGTGCAAAGAATATAACACATACCCAACACAGTCACCATTTGTTGATTACATAGTTGTCGCAATGAGTGATCATTTAGATGAACAAACCGTTCATGCCAAAGTTTTCTCAAGTCATCATTATGAACAACAAAAATTGATGAAAATATGATGACTCAAAGTTGTCAAACTTGTACAACCTGTTAATATCATCAACAATTCCATTTGCAAGAACATGTTGAGGATATTTGAGGTCCTTGATTACAACTTTGTGAGGTGAATAATATATGGTTTTACCTTCACCTAAATGAGTGATTTGATATATTGATAGACAGTTACATGAAATACTTGGAACATGTAATACATCATTGAGATCACCATTATATACTTGAATGGTTACATGTCCTACAAAACTAAGAGATCAATCATTGCCAACAAATATGTTCTTGGTGTTACATTCATTTAGAGAAGAAAATATGTCTTTATCCTTATCCATATTATAATATTCTCTAGAATCAATAAGCCGCCCATTATAAGAAGTAGAATTTGCATTGAAGGAGAAACCAGAAGTAGAAAGTGGACACAAAGGATGCTCATTTTTTTGCTTGTGAAAAACAACTCATACAACAACTAATATTGCAGAAATTTACATGAGGGAGATCACTAGGTTGCATGGGATACCTAAGGAAATTGTCTTAGACAGAGACACAAAGTTTACTTCAAATTTATGGAGGGGATTGCTTAAAGGATTTGGTATAAATATGAATTTTAGCACAACATACCATCCACAATCAGATGGGCAAATAGAGAGAGTCAGCCAAGTAATTGAAGACATGTTGAGATTGTATGTAATGGATAAGCCATTTAAGTGGGAATATTACTTGCACTTGGTTGAGTTTTCCTATAATAATGGGTATCAAGATTCATTGAAAATGATCCCATTTTAAGCTTTTTATGGTAGGAAATGAAATACTATAGTGAGTTGGGACAACCCAACAGATGGAGTGGTACTTGGGCCATAATTTCTCAAGGATATGAAAGACCAAATGGTTAGAATTAAGAAGAATTTAAAGGAAGCTCAAGATAGAAAGGAAATTTATGCAGATAAGAATAGGACAACTATAGAATTTAAAGTGGGGGAGCATGTTATTTTAAGAGTGAATCCCAAGAAGAGTTCTTTGAATTTTGGTAGTTGTACAAAGATAGCAACCATATTCTGTGGTCCATTTGAGATATTGGACAGAATAGGGCCAGTTGCATACATGCTTGCATTGCCTGCTTCCATGAATGTGCATAATGTATTTAATGTCTCTTTTCTTAAAAAAAATATGTACATGATCATAACCATGTTATTGATTAGTATCTTACTCAGGTAGAGACAAAGGGAGGATTTCAAGTCCAGCCAATGCGAGTATTAGACAAAAAATTCAAAATGCTATGAAATCGAGTTATAGAGATGGTAAAATTCCAGTGGACTTGCTACAGTTCTGAAGATGCTACCTGGGAGAATGAAGATGCCATATTGGCAGAGTACTCACAACTTTTTGAATAAATTTTGAAATTTTGATTTCTATTTTGTATATGCATTGAGGATAGTGCCAAAATAAGGGGAGGGTAATGTAATACCCTGGTTTTTTAGCCTTGTATTAAATAATGTATTTTTTTAATCTATGAAAGGCCACGATGCTCGAACAATTAAAAGAGGCCAGTGTGCCTAGGAAATGTAATGTTTTGATCATTATTAATAATAAATACATCATTGGCTGCTAGAAGGAAAGGGACAAGAGTTATAGGGGGCTATGATTCCACAAGAGATGGGGCTTGAGGGGATAAGTGTTTATTTTTTATTTTTATTTACCCATAATTATTTAATGGAGAGGAGTGGTTACATGAGATTCTTGGGGAAGGCCATGGGGTTATTGATTTGCAAGTAAAGATATAAACCCATCTTGTGGGTTGTTTAGGGGATGCTTCTTCTTCTTCACTCATTTCATTCATGCACTCACTCACTCACTCATTGTTCATTGTTATTGTTCACATTTCCATTTATGTTCCCTCTCAATTCATTATTCACCCACTCTTCATTCTCCCTTCATGTTTTGGCTTGAGAAGGAAAAATGAATACTTGGAGAGGAGACATGGTTTGGTTGGGAGTAATGACTACTGGTGTATTCCATCCATGAATTAATTCCTGCATGTATGAGATGCATTGGCATGTGTTAATTTTTTCCCACAACTGCAAATCCTGAGAGTCCCATCATGGAGATTCTTGGCCAGATGCATTGGATCCCTTGAAGGAGGTGGATATCCTGAGGGACTACGTGATAGAGAAGGGGGTCCATTCTCTTGGATTGTGTAGGATAGGTAGAAGAGAGTTGGTGTACTTTGGATTGTTGTGTGTGATGAGAATCCCGTGAGAGCTTGAGTGATGACTATTTTGGGAAGCTGAGTGAAACTCTAGAATCATCCTTATGGATTCATAGCCCTATATTGGGGGTGACATTGTTGTTGAGACTTGTAACAACATTGTCTACCGTTGGGTGGAACTTCCTTGGTTTACATCCAATTGGTGATTCATTTCATTAAAGATAAGTGCTCTCTGTCATGGTTTCATTTACTTGTATAGTATTTCCATTGTGTAATTATTTATCTATGAAATTCACATCCATAATATGATTGCTTGTTGGTTATTGTTGTGAATGACATATGGTTCATTTCTTTTATGTTATATTAGAATCTTGATCTATGCATGTGAATATTTCATGAATATTTATTAATTAAAAATGTATCAGAAGTCAAAATTAGTCCAGAAGGGGACTTGAAGTTAGCATGCATAGGTTGTGGATGGTTGGGTATGTTAAAAATCCTAAGGAGAAACAATAATCAAAGAGAACACTCCTAAATAAATCTAAAATCCAATGCACACAAACATGATATAATGGTTTAAGGGACCTCCTAAACTAAAGAAGGTATGCCTATCCCAAGAGGGGATGATACTCTCGAACAATAGAGTGGAGGTAACATAACCAGTTAAAAGGTCCCTCGTAGGCTTCAAAACACATTAGATCAGATTCCTCTAGAGATAAAATCCTCCATAAAGTATGTGTGATGTTCGATCCCTATATGACCCAGGGTAACTGTAGAATAATCCTTGCAAGTAACCTATGTGTCTACCTAGGTCAAGCAACAAAATTCACCATTGTATACCCAATGCTCAGGCAAGCAGTCACAAGTCTGTTCCACCATATGGGAAGAGAATGAAATCTCTAAATCTCGAAAGAACAACCTCTCAATGAGGTAAAGGCATTAGTGAAACCCCCATATACGAATAGAACCCCATAAATATCTTTGATGCTAGGAAGGTATTAGAGCGATATATCTGCAACCACCTTCGTGCAACCTTGTTCTTAACTCTAGTGTGAGCATTGACTATTGAGGACACCAATTACACAATGGTTTTCACCACTCCTTGGTCAAACACATACATTGAGTTTTATATCCTTGGAAAAATT
This sequence comes from Picea sitchensis, assembly GCA_010110895.2. Classification (NCBI taxonomy): domain Eukaryota; kingdom Viridiplantae; phylum Streptophyta; class Pinopsida; order Pinales; family Pinaceae; genus Picea; species Picea sitchensis. The sequence goes on along the minus strand of SNQJ01S0022379.1, from coordinate 15,869 downwards.
TACTCACAAAATCATATTCCAAGGCCCTAGGTCCTACACTTTTTTGTGTACCCTAAAAAATAAAATTGTTTCTAATCAATTTAATTATTCAACATTAATTTTAATGTCTTTTTCTTACTCACGAGTTGTGATCGTGAAATGGATGGTATGATGACTCAGCACAAAAGAAGAAAATATAAAAACACTTCTAATGACTAGTCTTGATTTTTCAAAGATATGGTATGCTTCTAAATGTTGTTATTCGAAAGCAATCTCTATAATTTCAATGAACTGCAATATTTCCTAACATGCCAAAACTAATATAATTCAGCCAAAAGTGAAAATGCTCTAGGTAAAATGAAAAAAGAAAAATATTTGTATTTTCAATATATCGAAATGAAAATGCAAGGAATGAATAAACAACCTCCAAGAATACGCTACTGCAAACACAAAGAGACAATCCAAGTAGGACACTAAGAAGCGACTACCCAGACCCAAATGCAAGGAGAAAAAATGAGAAAAATGACACAGAATGATTTTTCCCAAAATATTCACTAATAACGCGGCTTCCTTTCACTCTGTAGACACTCAAAAATGAACACATGGACCCAAGAAGTCTCAAAAACCAACAAACGTCACCCACCAAACACTAAACTCAACCAAAAAGGCTAAAAAAATAGTGTACACAATTGTTAGGGAAATATAGGCATATGTAAACACCCTAAGAATTGACAACTCGCATATGTACGCAACTATCAATGGAAAACCCATGTATGTCAAATAAGACACTATTGAGGCAAGGTTCAAGCCAAGAAACTCAAATGAAAATAAAAATAAAGGTTGTTAAGCTACATGTGACACAAAAACTTAGGAAAACATAGAGCAATAGAGGAGAAAAATCACCCAATACCCCAAAAGGGATATCTTCCCTAGCATAGTTTCCAATTACGTTACAAGGAAAATATCTATGGAAAGAGGTAAACCAAAACAGATGGAACGACACCTAGAAATCAACTCTAAACTCAAGTATGTTAGGAAAATATAGATGCTAACAAGAGAAGGCTAAGTTCCTACCTCATCTAGACATCCGAAGAAGACCTCAGTTGAGCTCACGAATGAAATCTTGATTCCTACAACTTGTCCTCAACAGTCAAGATATACAAGCATTATAAATTATATAGAAAGTTAGCATATAAACTAGCATAATCCATTAAAACATGTATACCAAATATTCCCATGGAAAGTAATGTAAATATTTGCAGCATATAATTGGACGATGAAAGAATATTTCTATTAATGTAATCAACTGAAATACATAAGTGACAAAATTCTGTAACAACACATATCAGAACCGAGAAACCAAGTCCCTCCAACTAGGCCTTCACCACTTCAATCCTCCACAAAGGCAAGCTCACAAGTAATTAGAGTCAATGAGGTTCTCCATCTCAAGATAGGAAGACCTTGGGGGCTGAACACAAAGAGTTGAGGATTTCAAGGACAAAGGGATGCAGACTCAATATGAAGTGAAATTTCTCCAGAGTGTCTTTTCTCTCAATGATGTGTTTGTTCAAGTCTTGTATATGTCTCAATTTATAGCCTCCAAATAGAATTGAAAGGTTAGATCGGAGCATTTCCAATATATGGAAGGTCAAGGATCATGGATCTCATGACATGGCATGGAAACCAGACAGATTTTTAATTTTTGTGCACAAAACCCGATGTACGTGGGTTGCAATGGAGAAACTTGCATATACGTGAGTAGTCTAACTAGGGCCCGCGTATATCGACAAAAATTTGTATTTTTAGCTCTGGAGTGAACAAAATGGGGTAATGTGAGTCTGTAGAGGGAAATGGAAGGCCATCAAATAAATATGCATGGAGTGTGGAAATTTTTTCTATAACATTGTACAAATCTGACAACTTTGTGTCATCATATGTTCCATCAGTTTTTATTGCTCAAAACAATGACTTGAGAAAACAATGGCATGAATAGTTGGTCGGATCCAGATTTAGGAGTGGAACGAAGTGATTAATAGACCGAATACAATAAAAAAAGAGATAGGAATAATAACACAAATATCCAGTGAACAATACCTTCTATTAAATAATGAAATAGGTTGAAACTGTAAAATTGTAGAATGGAAACTTGCTCAAATGGTGGTAGCTATCTCTGAGAAGAGATGTGGACGCTACGTGCATCTCTCTAAGAAGAATGGATTGCAATGAGGCTCCAGAGTCCCTCTTCATATTACTCATGAATTCCAAAACCCTATAAGGTGAAACTCCAAAAGTCATGTGGGCCCTATGAGTAAGTTGGTGTAATTTGGTACCTCAACTTCCTAGGTTCGTAAATTTTTCATATGACCTTCGATTTAGGCACATGATAGGTCGTTGGAAAGGTATTTTAGATAAACACACATTCTTCCATCAAACTCTGACTTTGTCTACAATCTGACTATGGAGAGTCCAATAAACAACGTTTAGGGTCCCAAAACAGGCCTCGAAGTACAACAAGATATGCTGACATGAAAACATACAAAACAAGTAAGTTGGATTAGGCAAGAGGCCACCCATATCCACCCAGAGAATGTGTGGGGATTCAGAAATCCCCAAAAGTGTATAAATCACAATCATAAAGTAGTACAGAAGAACGTGTTGAACAAAAATGGACACGAGGAGCCAGTTGGAATAGGTGGGTGGCCACCAATATCCATCTGGATCAACCTATTAAATTTTCCAGCATCGATAGTCATCCTCCAATGAGAGACCATATGGGCCACCCTTAGGCTATCGAGGGACATTTGTAGAATCAAACTATCTTGTGAGGTATTGGCAAAATCTAGGGGGAACGTACAACCTCTTTGAGTCAAACCAATAGTCAGGACGAAGGAGATGTTATGTAAGTCTAATGTAAAATTCATGGGGAATGTATAACCTCTTTGAGCATAGACAGTCTAGTGAAAAATTCAGGGGGAACGTACAACCTCTATGAGAATAGACAGACTAGTGAAAAATTCAAGGGGAACGTACAACCTCTGTGAGCCTAGTCAAGCCTTGTGAGCCATGAGAAAAAGTCAAGGCATCTAGCAAAAGTTAGGTTGAATATAAAATTCCTATGAGCTAGAAACAAACGATATTACTAATATTGCAAATGATATAAATGTATTGATCTAGTGCGTTGGCACGTGTAACATTATCCACCATGAAGAGAATTTTGAATTTCCTTGTAAAGAGTCAAGTTGTAACTAAAGTCTTAAGTCTAGTTCTATTTTTGAACTAAAGTGTAATGTTGAGTTGCACTTGAAGTATCAAGTCTAGTTCTATTTTAGAACTAAAGTGTAATGTTGAGTTGTAACTGAAGTCTTAAGTCTAGTTCTATTTTCAAACTAAAGTGTAATGTTGAGTTGTAACTGAAGTCTCAAGTCTAGTTTTATTTTTGAACTAAAGTATACCAATCTCAAGTCTAGTTCTATTTTCAAACTAAAGTGTAATGATGAGTTTTAACTGAAGTCTCAAGTCTAGTTCTATTTTGGAACTAGAGCATACCAGTCTCAAGTCTAGTTCTAAGTTTGAACTAAAGTATGAAGATGGGTTATGATTAAAGAATGCAAACAAGTTACTATTTCAAGCCATACACTTCTCCTCTTCAGCCTATATAAGCAGAGTTTGACCCCTCTCTTCAACACAGTCTGATATGAAGGTTAAGGGTGAAGCAATAGAGGTGCATATCAGTGATAAAGAGGTAGCATACCAAAGAAGCATATCAGTGTTGTATATCATCAATAGAGGCTGCATATTAGAGGTGTATATCAGCATCATATCATTGTTGTATATAAACAATATAAGAAACATATCAGAGGAGTATTTTAGCAAGGTCTCTTAGGTCTTTGTCAAGTCAGAGTCATCTTGGAAATATCTTTAAGAGTAGAACATTAATGTTGGATATTTGTAAGTGATATTACATTATTAATTCAATAAAGGAATATCGTTTGGTGGGGTTTTTTTCCCTGTACAGGGTTTCCCCAGGGTATATGTGTTGTTGATGTGCATGCTTACTTATCTACATAGTTATTGCTATTCGGTTATGATTTGGTATTGTTGAAGTGTATTAAGCTCGAATTAAAGTGTTGAAGAAAATAAAAGAATTAATCCACATAAGAAATCAAGCTCATAATTTAACATGGTATCATAGCTTAGGCTGTGTTAAGCGTGTTGAAGTGCAGCAGTAGGTACACACAAATCCAAGATAGCTTGATTAATTTTCCAGTGTGAATTCCATGGCATCCTCCATTTTAGTCAAGGCCAAGGATAGGCTCGAAGGAGCTACCAACTTCAATGTGTGGAAGCTCCAGATAAAAAATATCTTGTAGGAACATGATCTTGAGCAGTATGTGACCACAGTGGTGGAGGAACTCATGAATAATGCAAGAAGATCGGCCTTCAGGAAGATTCAAGAAAATGCCAAGTGAATCATCTTTGACTCAGTCAAAGACAGTATAATGCCTGCAATGACTTCGTTAATGACTGCCAAGGACTGTATGGATACCTTGGTGAATCTGTATGAGAAATAGGCTCAAAGTCAGAAGAGGAAACTTAATCACAAGCTTAAGTATTTGAATATGGAGAAAGGTGAATCAGTGGCATCTTTCTGTTTCAGGATAGCCCAGATCAGAGATCATCTTTTGGTCACAAGGGTGACAGTGGACAGTGATGATTTAGTGTTGGCCATTTTTTACGGTCTTCCTTCTTCATGGGAGACCTTCTTATCCAGTGTAAGTGGGAGAGAGATTCAACCCACTTTTGAGAGGTTATGGCATGATTTCCTCCAAGAGGAGAGTCACACAACTACCAGGAGTGAGCCAATGAAAGAAGAGCACTCAGCTTTAGCATCAATATTCAAGGGAAAGAAGAAAATCACTTTCCAGAAAGGCTCTCAGAGGAAGCCAAACATGAAAGGTACATTCAAAGGAAAGAATATTGATACATCTAATATTAAATGGTTTAGTTTTAATAAGTTGGGTCATTTTTCTAAAGATTGTTGGTTTAGAAAGAAATATCCAAGGAAAGGGAAACATCATGCCTCAACTACTGAGGATGATGAATCCAAAAGAAATCATAAAACTCTTTCTAATGAGAAAGAAAATAGAAAAGAATATTACTTGGTTTCTACCTTATCCATTTCAGTTTTCATGAGGCCAAAAACTTGGTTAGTAGATAGTGGTGCATCAAAGAACATGACAGGGTACAAGGAGATCCTCTTAGATTTTGAGACAAAATATTTTGCAGAGCATGTTGAGCTTGGGGATGACAAATGTTACAAGATAGAGGGAGTAGGCTCTATCTCCTTCAAATTGGAATATGGGGCTATACTTCATGTTGATGAAGTATTATATGTTCCAGGGCTCAAGAAGAATATACTATCATTTGAAACCCTTGAGGACAATAGATATTAGGTGATCTTCAAGGACACGAAGGCACTACTATGGGATACATATAGCCACTTAAATACATCAAAACCCATTGGAACTCGCAGTGGAGGACAGTGCTTCATGTCAGGACAGTTAGTTCAAGCATTGGCTCATGATGCGACTAGCTCCAGTGAGTTGTGGCACAGAAGACTTGGACATATTCATTACAAAGCTCTTCCAGATCTATAGAACATGGTATGTGGCATGCCCTCTATTTCTCTTAGTAAAAATGAAATTTGTAAGGGATGCATGCTAGGTAAAAATATAAAGAGAGCATTTCCTAGTAGTGACAATAGAGCTTAAGGCATCTTAGATCTGGTTCATTCTGATGTATGTGGTCCCATGTCATCTCCCTCACTCAGTGGTTGTTTGTATTATGTCATTTTTATTGATGATTACTCAAGAAAATGTTGGATATATTTCCTTCAAGCTAAAAGTGAAACATTTGATAAATTCAAAGAGTATAAAACCTTTATTGAAAAGAAGACATGGAAACACATCGGAATCCTTATAACCCTTAGAAAAATGGAGTTGCTGAGAGGAAAAATAAGACAATTTTTTAGGCAATGAAAGCAATGATGTTTGACTAGGATCTGCCAAATTCTTTATGGGAAGAAGCTACCTCCACTTCCATGTATATTCATAACAGGTGTCCACATGCTATCTTGAAGGACAAGACTCCTGAAGATGACTTCTCAGGGATCAAAACTGAAGTAGGGAATCTAAGGATATTTGGGTGTCATGTGTATATTCATGTCCCTAAGGAAAAGAGGACAAAGATGGAACCCTCGGGAAAGAAAGGGGTTTTTTTGGGGTACAATGAGAACTCCAAGGCTTATAGGATTTATGTACTAGATCAGAGGAAAATATAGGTAAGAATAGATGTGACTTTCCATGAGGAAGCCACAATTAATAAATCCAAAGAGCTTCAACATGAATCAGATGTAGTTTAGCCAAATTCACCCTCTTCTAAAAATGAAGAGTCAGATGATCACAGGGAGGAACCTTGTGAAGGGTTGAGTAATGAGCCCCTAGATCCTTTGAAGTGTTAGAAAGAACTCTTGAAGAACCTCCAGCTAAAAGGAAGCCAGGGTGGCTTAAAGAAATAGTGTGGAAAGCATAAAGGATAGTTGCTCCCAAAGGAAATTTCAGGGAAAGGAAGAGGCCTCATAGGTTTGGAGGCTATGTTTCACTGATGAACAACATTAGTGATGATGAACCTTCTTCATTTGAAGAATAAGATAAATTACAAGTATGGAAAGATGACATTCTTGAGGAATACAGGTCTTTTATAAAGAACAATATTTGGGACATTGTGTCGAGGCCAAAAGAAAAATCAATTGTTTCTTCCAAATGGATCTATAAGATCAAACATGCAGCTGATGGAAGTGTGGAAAAGTTAAAAGAAATATTTGTAGCCAAAGGATTCACTTAGAAAGAAGGAATCTACTACGAAGGGGCTTTTTCCCCTATAGCTAGGTATACCTCCATTCAAACTCTTATTGCTTTAGCTCTCGTTCTTGGTTGGAAGCTACATCAAATGGATGTAAAAACATCATTCTTGAATGGAAAGATTGAACATGAGGTCTTTGTGGAACAACCAGATGGTTTTGTACTACATAAACAAGGCACTCATGTATTCAAGATAAGGCCTTGTATGGTCTTAAGCAAGCTCCTAGAGTTTGGTATGACATGATTGATGGCCTTCTTAAAAGCCTGGGCTTTCATAAAATTGATGTCGATGCAAATCTATACTTCAAGGTAAGAGGTAACCAACTTGTTATACTAATCATGTATGTTGATGATCTATTTCTAATAGGAGATGAAGGGCTAATAGCCTATTGTAAGAGGGAGATAAACTCATAATTCGAGATGAAATACTTAGGCTTGATGCATTACTTCGTAGGATTAGAAGTATGGAAAAGATAGGGGGAGATATTTATGGAATAAAGAAAATACACAGTGTATGTACTAAAGAGGTTTGGTATGATGGATTGCAAATCCATGTCTACTCCAATGATTACAAACCTGAGGAAGCTGCATGATTCTGATACAAGTTCATATTTGGTGGATCCCACCATTTATAGGCAGCTGATTGGATCATTGATGTACATGATCCACACTAGGCCAGATATATGCTATGTAGTGATTGCAATGAGTCAATTCATGACTGAACCGAGACAGAGACATTGGGTGGAAACAAAGCACATATTGATATATCTCAGAGGGACCATTACTTATGGTCTGATATATACATCCAGTGGTGGTTTATTTTTGCATGGGTATGCAGAAGCTGACTGGGAAGTAAGCCTAGTGCATCAGAAGAGTACTTCCGGATATTGCTTTAGTTTAGGATCCGCTATGATCTCTTGGTCAATTCGAAAGAAAGGATCCATTTCATAGAGTATAGCAGAGGCTAAGTACATTGCAACAAGTGATGCTAGCAAGGAAGTAGTATGGCTCGAAAAATTGGTTTCTGGGTTGTTTGGTGACAAGCTCGAGACGACGGTGGTTCACTGTGATAATCAAAGTTGCATAAAATTGATAGAGAACTCGGTATTTCACGACAAGTCAAAACATATTGACATGAGGTACCACTACATCCAAGACTTGGTCCAAAAAAAATTGTAAAGTTATAGTACATAGCCACGAGCGAGCAAGTAGCTGATATCCTGACCAAGCCTCTGACATTGAGACAATTTGTGCAACTGAGAGGCAAGCTTGCTATGGCTGAGAATGACTCCCTCACTAAGAGAGAGTGTTAAATTTGGCAGCATCAACAATCATTATCCAATGAGAGGCCATATGGACCACCCTGAGGCTAGCTAGGGAGATTTGGAGAATCAACCAGTCTTGTGAGGTATTGAAAAAAGCTAGGGGGAACGTACAACCTTTGTGAGTCAAACCAAAAGTCAGGATGAACGAGATTCTATGTAAGTCTAATGCAAAATTTAGGGGGAACGTACAACCTCTGTGAGCATAGACAAGCCTTGTGAGCCATGAGAAAAAGTCAAGGCATCTAGAAAAAGTTAGGTTGAATATAAAATTCCTATGAGCTAAAAACAAACAATATTCCTGATATTGAAAATGATATAAATGTATTGATCTAGTTCCTTTGAATGTGTAACATTATCCACCATGAAGATAATTTTGAATTGCCTTGTAAAGAGTCGAGTTGTAACTAAAGTATTAAGTCTAGTTATATTTTCGAACTAAAGCGTAATACTGAGTTGGAACTGAAGTATCAAGTCTAGTTCTATTTTAGAACTAAAGTGTAATGATGAGTTGTAACTGAAGTCTTAAATCTAGTTCTATTTTTTAACTAAAGTGTAATGTTGAGTTGTAACTGAACTTTCAAGTCTAGTTCTATTTTCGAACTAAAGTATACCAGTCTCAAGTCTAGTTCTATTTTTGAACTATAGCATACCAGTCTGAAGTCTAGTTCTAAGTTGGAACTAAAGTATGGAGCTGAGTTATGATTAAAGCATGCAAACAAGTTACTATTTCGAGCCATACACTTCTCCTCTTCATCCTATATAAGCAGAGGTTGACCCCTCTCTTCAACACAACTTGATATGCAAGTTAAGGGTGAAGCAATAGAGGCGCATATCAATGATAAAGAGGTAGCATACCAAAGAAGCATATCAATGTTGTATATCAGCAATAGAGGCTGCATATCAGAGGTGTATATCAACAACATATCAGTGTTGTATATCAAAAATAGAAGTAGCATATCAGAGGAGTATTTCAGCAAGGTCTCTTAGGTCTTTGTCAAGTCAGAGTCATCTTGGCAAGCTCTTTAAGAGAAGAAAATTCATGGTGGATATTTGTAAGTGATATTACATTATTAATGCAATAAAGGAATATCGTTTGTTGGGTTTTTTCTCCCTATACAGGGTTTCCCCAGGGTATATGTGTTGTTGATGTGCATGCTTACTTATCTACATAGTTATTGCTATTCGGTTATGATTTGGTATTGTTGAAGTGTATTAATATGGAATCAAAGTGTTGAAGAAAATAAAAGAATTAATCTGCATAAGAAATCAATCTCATAATTTAAAAAAATCCTCCCCTCTTAGGAAGCAATGGTATCCATTGCGTTGAGTTCCCCCATTAGGTGAGGAAACTTCTTCTATATTTGGCCCTAGGTGAGCCACTTGCCTTGGTGTAGGATTTGCCTTGCCTTGACAACCCAATAAAGTGAAATCCATTGTTGGCGAGTGCCCTTGACCTGTCTATCCACTATCTGATTGGTGGATGCTTGTTCCATGCAGTCAGGGTTGAGCTTTGTGGGTGTCAATTGTTCGACAATGTCATAGGTGTCCAATAATGGTGGAAAAAATGTTCAAAGGAGGTCCACATTGAATATTGGATGCATACCAAGGAAGGGTGGAGTGTTGAGCTCAAAATCATTGCCACCCACAGCCTTGGTGATAATGTAAGCCCCATAACATAGTGGGCGAAGCTTCTGATGGTGACCGATGAGATGCTCCTTCTCCAAATGTAACCAAATTATGTCATCAACCTAAAATTGGTGTGGTACCCTATGTTGATCATGGTGTTTCTTGTACTTAGAAATGGATTTCTACAAAATATCATGGACCTGTTGATGGATGTGCTGAATCCGCTCAACGAATTTGGTGGCTTTATCGATCATAGGCTGATCAGGGGAAGAGTCTGTATATGCAGTGGCAAGAGGAAGTGAAACATAAATGGGTCCCAAGGGTTGGAATCCCAGACCCACCTAAAATGGGCTATCGTCAGTGGAACTATGGAGAGCCCTATTGTAACAGTGTTGGACATATGGAAGACTCTCGTCCCATGTACGGGGATGCTTAGAATTTTACATGTGCAGGATGTGCACAATCATCTGATTGACAACCTATGTTTGGACATCAATTTGGGGGTGGAAAGCAGTGGATTTTGTGAGCTCAGTGTCCAACAGAGACTAGAGACTTGACCAAAAGGTGTTGAGGAACTTTTTGTCTCAGTCAGAGATGATGCTCTGTGGTATCCCAAAGTGGACCCAAACTCGTTCGAAGAAGATATTGGTAGTATCTTCCACTATGACATTCTTGTTATGGGCTGTGAGGATGGCCATCTTTGAAAACCGATCAATGACCACAAACACACAGTCATTACCATTCTTGGTGGATGAAAAAAAATACATGTAATCCATTGATATGGATTCTCATGGCTTCTCGGGAATAGGAAGAGGGGTGTATAATCATTTCTTCTTGATGCCTAGCTTGGAAATGGCGCAGAAACTATAGTATCTGATATAATTGTTGACGTCCTGTCAAAGTTTTGGCCAATAAAAATATTTCTGAAGGATGCCCAAAGTTTTCTCTATGCCAAAATGTCCTGCCACCCGACTGTAGTGGGATTCCCAAATCATCTTTTCACACTTGCTTGTAGGAACACAAAGACGGCTCAGATGGAATAAACATCTGTCCTGAATGTGAAAATTAGCGACAATGGTGCATGTACATAAGAGTTGATATGTGGTGGAAAAGTACAGATGTTGCTAATAAAGTTAGGGCCACTCCGATGTTTCATGTCCAAAGGAATGGAGCATAGTGGTGAGTGCAACCACGGGAGGCCGATTGAGGAAATCATCGACACAATTGGAGATACCTGTCTCATACTTTATATTGAGTTAGAATTGTTGTAGGTAGGTGGACCACTTCTGATGGCAGTCATTCTCCAATTTCACCTATGTTTGTATTAACTGCAGAGGCTTGTTATCAATCTGTATGATTGTCTCTTTCCCCAAAATGTAATGTTTCCATTGACAACAAGCTTAGACAATGGAATACATTTCCTTGTCATAGGTGGGGAATTTCCAAACAGTATCAGAGAGTGTATCACTACGGTATGCCACAGGATGCTCATGCTAAGTGATAACTACACCCGCAGCATAGTCAGATGCATCAGTCTCAATCTTGAATGGTTGTTGCAGATCGGGCAAGGAGAGTACTAGAGTTGAGCACAAGTAATGTTTTAGATCATCAAATGATCATTGTTTCTCCTTCCTGCACATGAAATTGTCCCTACCACCACCCTTGGTCACCTAGCTGAGGGTCCATGCAATATGAGAGAATGCCAACATGAACCATTGGTAGAAATTGGCTTGTCCCAAGAAGATTCGAAGCTTGGTCGGGTATTCGGGTCTGGCCAGTAACGGATGAATTGGATCTTATTTGGATCAACATGTACCCCATTCTCATCAACAATGTAGCCCAAGTATTGGACCCTATTCATTCCAAAAGAGAATTTTTCCAATTTGGCATAAATATTTTGCCTCTCTAGAGTGCTCAAAACCTGTTGAATATGTCGTATGTGCTCCTCCCATGTTCTGCTGAAGATGAGGATGTCATCCAAATATACTACCACAAAGGAGTTGGTGAAGGGTCTCAATACATCATCCATCAACCTCATGAAAGTGGCTCATGTATTTGTTAAGCCAAAGGGCATGGATAGCCATTCGTAGAGACCTTCTTTAGAATTGAAGGTTGTCTTCCAGACATTAGTTGGTTTGATGGGAACCTGGTGGTAGCCAGACATCAAGTCAATATTTCTGAAGACACTTTCCCCCTTGAGTTGGTCAAGAAGGTCATCAATCTTGGGAATGGGGTAGTGGTTCCTGACTGTGATTTTGTTTAAGGATCTGTAATCAATGCAAAGTCGCCAAGTCCAGTCCTTCTTCCGCACTAGTACAATCGAACTTCCACAAGGGGAGGATTTGGGTCTGAAGTGCCCCTTTTGAAGAAGCTCTTGGATCTGAATCCTGATTTCATCATTCTCCATCATCGAGTGTTGATTTCGTCAGTGAAACATAGGTGCGTCAGGGGTCAGATCAATTGGATGCTTGACTTGGTAGTGTTTTGGTACCCCTGTAGATGAGGCGAAGAGGTCTTTGTATTCTTCGATGATCTCATCCACATGATTCTGCTACAAAGAGAGGCATTGTGTAGAGGCCATGGATGTGATGGAAACTTTCTGCTTACTATGAGCATGGATCACAAAGAAGATGAACTTATCGGTCTGTGAAATGACCTTACTTCATTTCTTAGTAGAGATTAAAGAAATAGAAGTAGGCGGTGCCACCTATGGGATATTGTACAATTGTCTACCCAAATTAATAATAACATGGTGGGGTCTAGACTCATACACAACATGACGCTTCCACAAATATGTTTGTCCTAAAAGAACATAAAAAAATTCAAGGGGAGAAATATCACAAAATACCTCATCTTTGAAAGGATTCATGTCGTAGGGCAGATGACATTGTTGGCTGACACAAAGATCTATTCCTTGACGAAGCCAACCAATGGTGTAGGGATGCGAGTGAGGTGTCATTGGCAGGTCCAAACACTTGATGACCTTTGTTGAAATCAGGTTCTTCTGACTACTACTGTCAACAATGAAATGAATAGGAGCACCCTTGACCCACATATGCAAGTGAAAGAGGCATTCCCCTTCCTCTAGTTCTTCTAGCTCACTTGGTCAGAATTTGGTGGTAGCGACCATGGTAATAGGTTCAGCATCGATAATCTGCTTCCCTCCTTCAGGATTTGACTTGGAATCATAATCAACCTCTGACTCAGAAGCCTCCATATTGGCCATGAGGGACTGCTTGGAGCAACATTGATCGGTGTTGTGCCAAGGACTTTTATGGTAATCACACCATTTTCCTGTGTCCTTCTTCGTCTTATCATTTCCCTTCTTGTGTTTCATCTTGGACGGATTGTCCCAAGGGTGGCCATCTTGAATTGGTCCCTTGTTGTATGGGTTGGGGTTTCCTTTTCTCTGCTTCGGCTGTGACGGGTTTACAGATCCAAACTCTCACCATTTCTGCTTAAATTTATGCTTGATCTTGACAGCGTATCTATAAGTCATGCCCAATGAGACGATGTCTAGGAAATCCATTTCAAATATTTCTATTTGAATATATCTATGAAAAGAGTCATTGTATTTGAGCACTATATGACACTCAAAATATTTGATACCCAATTTGGTGCATAAGGTATGGAAAATATTGGTGAAGTCTGGTACTGTCTAGTCCCTTTCTTGACGTAGGGTGGTCCATCTAGTGTATTGGTCCTCGTAGCTTCCAACATGGTAGTATTGTTCTTTAATGGCGTCCCGGAAGGAATCCCATGTAGGGGCCACCACAAAAATTGCAGATTCCTCCACAAACCTTTTCTCAAAGTAAGTATCCCACCAATGTTTAACATGGGGAATGACCTCGAGGAGTGCAAAAGTGATATTTTCCCTATCAAAAAAATTGTGGACCGAAAAATATCCTTTGAGAAGATTCAACCATTTATCTACAACATCCACATCTATCAGTTCTTCAAATAATGGAATATAAAAATTTAACTATACCTTGAAGGGGGTTGCATGGACGCTTGATGAAGATGCTTCTCCCGTGGGTAACCGTCGAAGGATCTATACGAATTTGTCCATCATTTTGTTCCTTTTTTGTGTGAGGGATTCCTCGAGCAACATTTTAATAAGATCTCCTGCTACATCATATTTCTTTTCATCTCCCATGGGTTTTTGTCGGGCTCGACGTGGTCAATCTGGTAATGGATTGATTGGTTCGAGTCCCAACTTCTTGTACCTAGACCTTGTCGGGGACATGCACGAAGAAAATTAAATGAAGATCAGACTACTCTGATACCACTAATCCATATTTAGGAGCAGAAAAAATTGATTAACAGACTGAATACAATAAACACAGAGATATGAAGAATAAAGAAAATATCCAGTGAACAATATCTTCTATTAAATAATGAAATAGGTTGAAACTATAAAACTACAGAACTAAAAATGGTGGTAGCTATCTCTGAGAAGAGATGTGGCTGCTACACGCATCCATCTGAGCAGAATGGATTACAATGAGGCTCCATAGGCCCTTTTCATATTACTCGTGAATTCCAAAACCATATACATCCAAAAACCTAACCCTAGAAGGTGAAATGCCAAAATTCATGTGGACCCTATGGGTAAGTTGGTGTAATTTGGTACCTTGACTTCCTAGGGTCGTAACTTTTTCATATGACCTCTATTTTTGGTGTGTGGTAACCCGTTGGAAAGGTCTTTCGGAGAAATACACATTATGTCATCAGTCTTTTACTTCATCTATAGTCTGATTGTGGCGAGTCAAAAAAACAATGTTTAGGGCCCCAAAATAGCCCTAGAAGTACATCAAGATGTGATGACATAAAAAAATACAAAATAAGCCGGTTGGATTAGGAGAGAGGCCACCCGTATACACCTAGACAATGTGTGGGGCTTTAGACAACCCTAGAGGTGTAGAAATCACAATTATAAAGCAGTGCATAAGGACGTGTTGAACAAAAATAGACATGAGGAGCCAATTGGAATAGGTGGGTGGCCACCGATATCCACCTGGATCATGGTCATCTAAAATATTGCACATTGTAGAAACTATGTAATCAAAATATGGTGACTATTCTTCCTTTTGTTTCTTGCATAGATGGTGTTTGTGATAGTTGTGTTCTCAAAAAGCATAATAAAAAACACCATTGATACATTTTTGACAAACATGCTTCTTAGCACACCTTGGCCACCTTGTAGCTTGTTCATAGTGATTTGTGTTGTACACTTTCTTCTCCTTGTTTCTCCTCATGCAAGTACTTCTTAAATTTCATTTATGATTTCTCTAGATGAAATTTGGGTTTATTTATTAAAACTCAAGAGTCAATTCTTCAAGATTCTTTTGGCCTATAAGTCCCTTATAGAGAAATAATATGAACATCAAATGTAGAGGTTAAGAATAGATAATCGGGGAAAATATGTGAACAAGAAATTCACAACTTACTGCATTGCATGGGTCATTCAAAGGCAACATAATGTTCCATATACACCACAACAAAATGGTGTTGTTGATAGAAAAAATTGAGTCTTAAAGGAAATGGAAAATTGTATTATCCAATTTGAGGGATTAATTCTTGATTATTGGGCAGAAGCCATTAATTGTGATAATTACATAGTTAATCACACTCCCACAAAGGATTTAAAAAGTATAACACCAAAAGAAGCATGTGCTAAAATTAATCCATATGTAAGACACTTACATAAGTTTGGTAGTGAATCATAGGCTCACATTCCTAATGAGAAGAGGAAAAAATTACATCCGAAGAGTGAGAGGTGCATTTTGTTGGATATTCTAGAGATGTAAAAGGTTATATACTTCTTAAAACTCATTTTAATGAAATAATTATTAGGAGAGATGTTAATTTTGATGAAAATTTCTCAGCCTATGAGTTTAATTCATCAATTGTACCATCTTTGTCTTGTGAGCCATATTCAATATATGTGGCATCTTATCTTCCCAACTTTCTAGCTAGAAATATTATTCTAGTTTCTTCTTCAAATGACAAAAGTGAG
>SNQJ01S0022378.1:102180-144938 GCA_010110895.2 Picea sitchensis | reverse complement strand
CAACACAAATTGACCCTTCATATGATTCAACAAAAATATGATCTTGACTTTCAAGAGAATTGAGGAAAACAATTTCCTCTTCATTGTCCTCATGTGCCTCTGAGATACAACTGTCATAAACTAATTCGTTATTTTCCTGAAATTCTATATCATGTTATGGTTCACTGCTTAAAGTTTCCATGTATACAATTTCAACACTCTGATTTTGATAAGATGATTCTTGAAACGAAATTTCAGAATATGCATGATCTGAAGACAGATCTTGGTCACTTAAAATATGACATTTCTGTTGACATGTTCATCAACCTTAGTGGTTGGAATATGACTTAGAATACTAAGATTCTGATCAGTTTCATTATTGACAATTAAGAAAGGCACTATATTCTGCTGAAAATTTTGTTGAATATCATGGAAATTATGTTCTACTTTTTCTTCATGATAATGAAAAGGGTTCTCATGAAAGGCCTCTATAATCTCATCATCCATAAATACATCATCTTCATAAACATTTTCCAAATTTTGAATGAAATTTTCAAAATGATCACAACAATTTTGAACCAACAACAAAGATGGATAAGATTCCTTAAAATGCTCAAAAAATACTATATGAAAATCCTTTAAGGAATATATACTAGTTGGTTGTAACTTTTCATGCCAGAATCTTACCTTTGCTTCCAAAGTGGCCATGAACATTTTCATCAAACAATCTTCATGAATCTCAACCTTTAGCTTACATATGTGCATATGAAACTTGATCAGATACAAAGCTGCATCATCACCTTCTTCATCCTTGAATTTTAGTAAATATGTTTGCTAATCTACACAATGCATACAATTTGGAAAACCAGGTATACAGTAACGATTCACGGGCGCATACCTCACGGATTGAGAATCCATCTTGAACCAGTGGAGTCACCATGAAAGTCTTTAGGCTACTGAGTCTTTGGAAAATGTAGTCGCCATGAAAATTCTGAGCTTTGGATCTATCTAAAACTGGAGTCGCCAAGTGAATGGTACAACCTTCATGTGTTTGGATTTTGTTCACCATCAAAAGTCAAATCTAAACTTTGTCGTTTCTCCCAGGGAATATTTCACTTTCATTTCCCAACAACAACGCCAAAATGTTAGCACTATGTAAATTGTTTGGCTAAAGAAGCAAATCATGAAGGTAACCAGAAAACTACTTTAGAACTGAAAACTAGCCCTTTAAGGATAGATTTTCTTTAAGGATCAGTGGCTAGGTTTTTTAATAGGTGAAGATATTTTTATAAGGTTTGCTGGAAAGAAGGCAATGAATCTATTGGGTAATGGAGTCAGCTCTGAAAGAAAATGAAATCAATGACAGGTAGGTAGAAATGATATCAAGGAAGCAAAGGCTAGGTAGGTGATGATCTTTCATTTTTTTAATTTGTTGTTATAGGATGGAAGAAGGAGAAAAACAAATAACAACATTGAGAGCACCATAAAACATGAATTATGATGAGTTAAGAAGGAAAAATAATGTTCAAATTGCTTGAATGTAAAGCATCATTTTCAGATGAATTTCAGACCATTTGATTTCCAATTTAAATATATAAGAATCTGCAGATGAAAGATAAAGAAAACAAGAAGTACATACAAGAAACAGAACACAGACTTCGGGTCATCACCACTAGAAACTTTGGTATGAAAAAGCTTTGGACTTCTATACTAGTATTTTATTCAAATTCAGAAAATTTGTACAATGTTCAAGACAAAATGCCCTGTGTTCTTCCGCCAACCCTTTGTACATTCAAAATGCTCAAATATATAGGTAAACTACCTCCCTAAGCTAGAGAATTTGAACTTCACTACTATCCTATGATATTGGATCTGATTACATCAAAGAAAGAACAACTTCTAAACTACTTGCTAAAAATAACAAATCAATTTGCTGGAAAATAGGGGTCAAAGATAACATCATATTTATCGAATCACAATAGATGTTACAAAACTGGGAGAGGTTTTTGGATATGAACCTGTGCTTGAGAAAAACCTTTTCTATTTTTGAAAATTCGTCTCCATATTATCGGGATCTATGCCTAAATATAATAACTAAAACAAGAAATCATTAAATATTTAAATATGAAAAGTAGGATGAAAATATCTCTTCAAATCTCCCAAAATATGATAGTTGTGCAAAACCTGAGAGAAGAGTTTGTTATTGGGTTCGTGCTTGAAAAAATCCTCTTTGGTTTTTTCAAAAAACATATCCAATTGTTTTAAACACAATCTTGAAGTTGACTGCAAAAAAACGATATGGTTGATCACTGCAAGCTATATGAAGGCCATTTACTATCATATTTACTTTCTGAAACATGATGCTAAGCCCCTAAACCATTTATCTTCCTTCAAAGAATCAAATTCTTCATCAAGGCTCTAAAACTCCAAATACTTTAAGGTTGCAAACTGAGGCTTAGTTTTAATAAATGATATAACTTGCATGTATTTATGCGTCGAAGCAACTTCTAAACCACTTTCAAGCTTGTCTTGATCATCCAATCTGAATCTGTCATCATAAAATCCCATATTTTGCAAAAAATGATACCTACAACACTTATGTAGCATGCTGACACAACTTGTTGTGCAACTATGAGCTGCAACACTTGTGTAGCGTGTTTGCACAACACAGTTTCTGCAATTGGTATTTTTTTTTATTTTCTCTCAAAAATTAAACTGGGTCGGGATGAATTTTGGTCATAAACTTAATATCATCACGATTCTTCTACTGGAGAAATTTGGGGAAAACCCAGTTCACGGATCTCGATAAAATTTAAAACTGGTTGTAGATGACGGTAGTTCATTTCTCGAAAATAGTGAAGGATTTTGATCTAAAATTAAGTGAGCTTATTCATTTTACCTTCATGCATCTCCTATAAAACTTTCATGGAAAACAAGCATACGATTTAAGAGTTATGATAAAAATGCACGTGTGTAGCATGTGATCGCTACGTAAGTTATGTTTTCCCCTGTTTCCACGAAACCCACATGCAAACCTTTTGTTGATGGTTGAAATGTGATGTCCCAAGTACCAGTACATTATATGTGCTAACACATACATTCAATGACGATTGCAAAATAGAATATCAAATCCAAAATGTTGAATAATAAAGCTTATCTCAATTCTAAAAGAAAGAAGAATAAAGTAAAGTTGCAAGCAGAGTTGCAACAATGTGAGTTGTAGTCACGAAGATGCTGCATAAAAGTTACAACAACACAAATTACAACAAATAGAGTTGAATCAACGTTTTTGATTACAAACTTATAGGAATTGAACCAATATTGAATTGTAGCTTATGATTGCAGAATCCACACACAAAGAAACTAAAATTAACCACACAGGAATTGCAATTAGCTATTTACGAAATTTGGAAATGCGGCAATGTAAAGAGATAAAATGACTACGGAATTAAATGAACAATAATGAAATAATAATCCTACTCTTTATATATAGGCATTAATTGACTAAGGAGGGGGACCTACCCCCTTAGACAAGGCACTAGACTACGAAATAAAAATAGCATGAACACTCAACATACCATCACGCGAAAAGGAGAAGAAAGGAAATTATATTGCAAAAGTCTTAATTTTACAATAACAGTGGAATGTTATTGCAAAAATAATTCTCCCCAATATCAAGGGAAGTTGGGGTTTTTATACAATACAATTGATGTCCAAAATGAAACAAAGGGACAGATGAACAACCATGAGAATCAGGTTGTTTTTTTGTTTACATTGATATTGCCAATTTTTAGGAAAGATCAGGCATATGCTAACTTGGATTGTCTAGGAGAAAGTTGGTAGGAGAACTAATTTATATTTTGGTTGTCCACTTGCCTCTTGTCTCATTTCTATGTGAGGAACGTTACTAATTGTCGACTGTAGCATTTACTAATGTGTTGGCATGCTTTATCTTGGAGTTGCAACAATGATATAGTACTCAGAGTTGCAATAGTTGTGTCAAGTTCAGAGTTCCAACATTTATGCCATGATTCAGAGTTGCAACAACTGTGTCAAGTTCAAAGTTGCATCAATTGTTCCATGCTTTAGAGTTACAATAGTTGTGTCATTCTTTGGAGTTGGAGTACTTGTAGGAATTGTAGCTCCTTCAGGGAGTTGCAACCACTATAATTTCTCATGTATAACATTGTTAGTGCAATAAGGCAACAATTTTCCTTAAGAATATGTAAGAATAACATAAAAATGGCATATCAGAGAAAAGTTCATACCTTGGGAAAAATGAGACAAACTTGATAAGGAAGATATCAAAAAAAGTATAAACAGTGGAAAATGGTAAGGAAAAAGGTATTGAATGGGTGTTGAAAGTATTCCAATTTAGGCACATGTCATCTCCCCCAACCCAAAATTGTTGCATGTTCCTATGCAACCATCAATCAATTAGGGTTAGAGAAATCGATATTTCCATGGAGATTGTCGATACTACAATCCACCTCCCTTGCTTCCTCTGAATGACTATGTTCATCTTTCTCAATGGTGTTATGCCCTTCTTTAATTTCTTTTCCCTCTGCTAGTTCCTGCTTTATTTTATTCTGGACTTATGTTAACCAATATAACATCTATGATTTGGAAAAATACTTCCTTTGTTTGAGTTGTCTCTCCTTTCTCAAGAGAGAGTTCCACTACAGCAAGAGAACTTGTTGCATGGTAACCTGATTTCTCAGGTGCCCTTAGTTAATCAAGTAACCTGATTTCTCAGGTGCCCTTAGTTAATCAAGTTCATCCTTGAGCATTTTAAGGTTGAGTTGTAGATTCAAATTTTTCATTCTTAGGATCCTATTTTGTTTTAAAAGAGATGCATAAATAGGAAATGAATGTGGAATGCTTACCCAGAATGTATCAATAACCTTCTTTTCAGGCTCAACAATATCTAGTTTTGGTTCATGTTGTCCTAGATCATCAAGCTCTTCTGCTTCCAGTTATTCTTTGTTTGATTCATGTGAGTTGGCAGACTATTCCCCAGTATTGATTACTATTGGTTCTTGTGGATCAATAAGAGCCTATGGTTCTGATTCCTCTTTCTCTTGTGAATTGGCAGAGTGCCACGGTTCCTTTGTTTGTGATTCTTAAGTTTTGGTAGATTGTTCCTGAGGAGTTCTCTCTGATGGTTCTCGTGGATCAATAAGATCTTCTGCTTGATGTTCCATCTTCTCTTGTTCTATATCTTGTGGGTTTGCATCTTGTTCTCTATAAGTGCTCCCCACTGGTTCTTGTGGAGTAGTAGGAGCCCTTGCTTCTAGTTCTTTTTCACACACACACACACACACACACACACCTCAAGGATGGAGGTAATCCCTTCTCCAAGAGTGCCTCTTGCTAGTTATTATGGGTCATCAAGTGCCTCTATATCCATTCCCTCGTCAAATTCTCGGTTGGTTCCCTCCGTTGGTTCTTGTGTGTTAGAAAGAGTTTTTTCTCCATTTCTTTATCAACCTCCAGGTCATCCTTTTGCGCTTTTTCATCAGGTTTTCATCATTTTCGTTGAGTTGTAGCTACAGAGGTGTTCCTCATTCTTATTTTATTTGGAATATGGGGTTTCCTCTTTTTGAACCCCTCAAATCTCTTAGTATCAGGTTTGGTGCCAGTGACCTCGACATCATTGCCATGGCCTTCTTTTGTTGGGCTGCAGTACTATGGCCCCTTACCCTAGTTGTTATTCTGGGTCTATTTGATTGAGGAGTGCCAAAACTGGGGTTATTGTATCCACAACGTTGTTTCTTGGAGGTGGAGTTGCAAATGTTGCTTCTCCTAGCGTTTGAAGTGCATCCATTGCTTCCGCAAATGCTTGAAGTGTAGCCACTGCGTCCTTACAAAGTATAACTAGTAGTTGGAAAATGTTAGTCCATGAGAAACCTTCCCTATGAAGGGCATGTTCCACCAGTAGCTTGATAATCCCGTGGTGGGAAATAATGTCCTTGGGATGATTCGATCTTTGTGTGAGTGTCGCCATGGTATGTAAGGTCCAAAAAAGGAAATGCAACATATTGATGGGTCGGTCGTGTCTGAGGTGGTCTAGGAGCCAAATATGTTGAAGGTAAATCACCCTGTAGCGGACTTGGCATGTGAAATATCATTGGATGAATATGGACACATCCTTCCATGGGTGTGATAAATACCGTCTTTCAAATCTTGTGCCCTTTTTTACCAGGGATTCTCAGGCTCAATAAATTGTCACAGGATTTCAGGCTTGGAGTTCCTTTTAGAATACCACCTCTCACGTGTCTGTGGAAATCATGTAGCTCTTCCAACTGTGAATTGGCAGAGTGCCACGGTTCCTTTGTTTGTGATTCTTAAGTTTTGGTAGACTGTTCCTGAGGAGTTCTCTCTGATGGTTCTCGTGGAGCAATAAGATATTCTGCTTGATGTTCCACCTTCTCTTGTTCTATATCTTGTGGGTTTGCATCTTGTTCTCTATAAGTGCTCCCTACTGGTTCTTGTGGAGCAGTAGGAGCCCTTGCTTCTAGTTCTTTTTCACACACACACACACACACACATACCTCAAGGATGGAGGTAATCCCTTCTCCAAGAGTGCCTCTTGCTAGTTATTATGGGTCATCAAGGGCCTCTATATCCATTCCCTTGTCAAATTCTAGGTTGGTTCCCTCCGTTGGTTCTTGTGTGTTAGAAAGAGTTTTTTCTCCATTGCTTTATCAACTTCCAGGTCATCCTTTTGCGCTTTTTCATCAGTTTTTCATCATTTTCATTGAGTTGTAGCTGCAGAGGCATTCCTCATTCTTCTTTTATTTGGAATATGGGGTTTCCTCTTTTTGAACCCCTGAAATCTCTTAGTATCAGGTTTGGTGCCAGTGACCTCGACATCATTGCCATGGCCTTCTTTTGTTGGGGCTGCAGTACTCTGGCCCCTTACCCTAGTTGTTATTCTGGGTCTATTTGATTGAGGAGTGCCAAAACTGGGGTTATTGTATCCACAACGTTGTTTCTTGGAGGTGGAGTTGCAAATGTTGCTTCTCCTAGCATTTGAAGTGCATCCATTGCTTCCGCAAATGCTTGAAGTGTAGCCACTGCGTCCTTAGAAAGTATAACTAGTAGTTGGAAAATGTTAGTCAATGAGAAACCTTCCCTATGAAGGGCATGTTCCACCAGTAGCTTGATAATCTCGTGGTGGGAAATAATGTCCTTGGGATGATTCAATCTTTGTGTGAGTGTCGCCATGGTATGTAAGGTCCAAAAAAGGAAATACAACATATTGATGGGTCGGTCATGTCTGAGGTGGTCTAGGAGCCAAATATGTTGAAGGTAAATCACCCTGTAGCGGACTTGACATGTGAAATATCATTGGATGAATATGGA
The DNA here is from genome assembly GCA_010110895.2 of Picea sitchensis. NCBI lineage: Eukaryota > Viridiplantae > Streptophyta > Pinopsida > Pinales > Pinaceae > Picea > Picea sitchensis. Next base: position 137,591 of record SNQJ01S0022378.1, on the reverse strand, counting down.
CACATCCTTCCATGGGTGTGATAAATACCATCTTTCAAATCTTGTGCCCTTTTTTACCAGGGATTCTCAGGCTCAATAAATTGTCACAGGATTTCAGGCTTGGAGGTCCTTTTAGAATACCACCTCTCACATGTCTGTGGAAATAATGTAGCTTCTGCCATTGTCTCTTCTGTTACTTCCACCCAGGTACCTACTACTATCAATTGTTCTTCTCTAAAATTCAGAGCGAATTCCAACACAACTTCGTCGTTATACCTCTACAAATGTTGTACATACTCCATCCATCCATCCCGGTGAAGAATTTACAAATAGAGGGTTAATTTTTTTTTAATGTCTCGTGGGAGATGGTCATGTTTCCTGACCTACAGTTGATGTAAGAATATACGATGGTGTTGGCACATTGGCAGACCTAGGGTTCAACACTACAACAATGCACCAACAAAACCCTAACTACCAACCCTTTCAGCAACACCTTCGAAGAAGATGAAGTCTCACCTGAGGTAGAGGCAGGGGGGTTGTAGGACTCAAGTGTCTACAACCTAGCTGGGACACATATCTGTGATCACAATACTTAACAGAGCAGTTAGAAATTAACATTCATTAGTTTTTAACCCGTTATTCACATCGCAGGTAAATCCCTAATTACAGAGCAACACAGTACTCAACAAGATCTAACACATCCAAGCACTTAACACATAGAAATATATCAGATCTAGCATTCACTCATGATATTAAGCACTAAGCTACTGCATCAGATATATATAGCATTCATAAATATTACAACACTAAGCATAAATCACATCAATCGCACAAAGAAACCACAACACAGGATATACGTGGTTCACCCCCAGTGTGGGGCTACGTCCACCAACTCTTCATCTTCTTTATTATCTTCTTTCAATATTCTTACATGCACAGAGCCTCAAATCCTACTCCGCATAGGACATGAGATTTGCGCGCACCTCGCGAGATCCTTCTTCCATGAGCTAGGTCACAACACAAATCCTTACACAGTTTTCGCACAAATCCTCTTACAATCACTTGGACTTAGCTTTGCAAGTCTTAACACACAGTAATGCACATAGCTAATATTAGCACTAAGCCATTGACCTTTCTTACATCTCCTAGATACTTATTTATACATTACAAAATAGGCCTAAACATGGGTAAACCCATGGGCCGACATCCCATACCCATTACATAAATTCTAAACCCAAAAAGGCTGCAAAAGGGGGTGAGATCCTACGATCTCTTCTTCGCCTGGAGCTTCGTCTTCGACCAACCTGTCGAAGTCCCAAAATTGGTCAAACATGACCAGGGTTTCCACAAAATCTGGTTAAGGGCCAACATGCCCCCAACACTCACATGTGACTCATCCCGAGTCACTCTGATCTGGGTAACTCTACCTCGAAGGCCTCAAGCTTAGCTTGAGTTGCCTCGACCTGTTTCTTTGCCAATGCCTCATGCTCGATGATATATTGAATAAATTTCTCAGTCACTGGTCCTTCCAAGCGTTGTTCTACCGTGGTGACTACCTGTTCTAGTTGTGCACCTTGTCCTTCAATCTCCTCAAAAAGTGTGCAAGCTTTGGCCTGCACTGGCTGGAGCCTCTGGGTCACTTCCATGACTTTACTCTGGATAGCATGGACCTGTTGTTGAACCATGCACTGTTCCTGTGACCTTTTCATCCTCTCAACCAGTGATAGTAGCTTCAACTGTGCTTGCACTATTACTGCCTGTTACTTTGCCTCCTGGAGCTGTGACTCCAATGTCCTTAGTGCAGGGTCCTCTACAAGGTGGTCATAGGTCTACGCACTTTGAATGCTTAATTGCTTGCACTCTAAGGCCAATTCCTTGATTCTTTCAACTATTCTCTTGGCAGTTTTCTCTCTCTGATCTCTCACTTCCTAAGGAGTGCTTGGCACGACTTGTAGTTCCAGTTTTGCTATTCATGCTTGGAGCTGCTGAATGGATTTGACGATCTTCCCCACCCGACTCTCAGTGGTTTCTTATTCCATTTGTGTTAGGCCTGTCATAGAGTGAAGTGCTATGGTGACTTATTCTTTAACTCCCATCTTCTCTGTGAGCAACTGTTCTTTCTCCTTCTGGATCTACTCTCTATCCTCTACAAAATTTTCTTGGAGGTTGTCTTTTTCTTATTGCTCAACCCGACATTGCTCTATGTCTTCCTCCTTTGCTTGCTTCAGGGCCTCTATGGCCTGTTATTTTTCCTCCTAGACACAATGAAGGCGAGCCTCTGTCGAGTCTGCTAGTCTACGTAGCTGGGCAGGTTCATCTCCCACTTCTATGTCCCCCGCTGACATCGGTGCAGTAGGCACTGCGCAGCTCGAATAAAGATCGTGTTGTACCCCTTTGAGATCTGCCTCGATCCTGTCAAACATTGTCTCCTATTTGGATTCGCTTCGCTGCAATATGTCTTTTGAGGTATATGATACAACGACAATGATAAGGTCAATGTCATCCACTGTGAGCACAGTGTGGAATGGAGGTTTATTGGATTTTGACCTCTTCCGTGATGAAGGTTTCGTCGGGGAACCCTTTCTTTTCTTGGATGTTTTTGTCTCTGTCAGGGGATCTTTAGGCGGTGTTACTTCGCCTTGCTTCTGCTTGTCTTCTTCCTCGTCATCCTCTTCCTTTTCTACTTCGTCACGTCCTCCCTTTTCAGGTGAATCTGGTGTAGTTTCCTTTGATGCGTTGCTCAATTCTTGTATCTCTTCTTTCTTTTTCTTCTTGTTGCTACTGGGTGCATCATATTCTTTGCAAGTGACCATAGGGCTTTCGATGAGGTTGGGGTCGAAGAGTTCTACTTGGTCAACTGGTACAAGGAACTCTGCAGGCCACTCCTTGGTTATTTATTCCATGTCCTCCTCTGTGAGCTTATAATAACTCTGTAGCTCCTCCTTTCTTTCATCTCTATGAGTAGTGATATAGATGAAGTGCCTATCTGCGCAAAACTTCGTGAATGGCCTGAACTGGTGTAGGGTATTTGACGTCATGCAAGGGAAATATTCAATGGCCCTCTTCAGCTGTAGATAATATGTGTGGAACACCGCATTTGACTACCATTATTTTTCCATGTCACTCGAATACCAGAGCATAGTGAACTTTGCAGCTAGTGGTTTGGATGACTCAATTTCAGGGAAGGTCGCTCCTTCCGGCATCTCCCAAGAAATGAAAAATCATATTGCTCCATCGTGGTGAAGTGCCAATCTTCACTGTTATATTATATCGACGGGGTTTAAGTTCTGTAAGCCTTCCTTCTGCGAAGTCCTCTCTGGAACCTCTTGCAAGTTTTCTAGATTTGATTTCTTCTTACTAAGAATTCTAGCTTTCTTTCCTATGATCTATGTCTCTGGATTCCTCTTTCCATTCTTATTCTTATCTCCTCTTGGCATAGTAACTTCACACTATTGAGGGTCTTTCACAAGGTTCAGGGATAATACTTTTTCTCTTACTGTTTATGGAGTAGGTGCTCTACTCTAGTGTATGGATAAGTTCCCTAAGTCTTCTTGCATTCTTTCAACTTTGACAGATAGGTCTCTGGCCCTTAGTTTCTTCGACTTGTCCTCATGTTCTTCTAGTAAGTGCACTATTCTCCTAGCCATGAAATCCCCTAATTCTTTCTTTTTCTATTCTGGGGCTTTCTCTTCCTCTTTCCTTCGGATCTGATCTTTCTCAATCCAAGTCCTTCCTAACAAAAGTACAAAGGGAGCGATGTTCTCAACAAACTTAATGACCTCAAATTCTTCTTCTGTCGATGCTCCATGAGCAATCATAGGTACATGGGTAAATCTTCCACATAGAGTTATAAAATTTCCTTTAAACAATCCTATTCCTCCCAATGAGGGAACCATAATAGGATTTCCTAAGATCTCCCAAGTAATTTCTATCATAATGTTCACCTGTGTTTTTGCATCCAATACACAGTCTATGTCGAAGTCTCTTATTCTTGCTTCTATGCACTCTTTCTCTTTCAAGATCTTTGATAAACTAATGTCTCTGTGATCATTCAATGTTTCTTTCATCTGCAATAATATAGCCTCTGATTATTTCTAGTTCTTTGGCATATTCCGAGTCGTTTGACCTTCCTCAGGGTTTTCTTGTCTCATATTCATCTTTTCAACTTTAGAAATCATTCTAGGGAAATCCAAAACTTCATGTCCAATAGCTTTACAACAAAGGCAAATAAGACATTTACTAGGGAATTCCTTAGCAATATGTCTCGGTCTTCTACAAGTATAACAAAGATTCAATCCTCTCTTTTTTTTAAACGATCCCCAACCCTTTCTGTATTGTGCACTGGGATGACAGTGATGGACCTGCAAAAAATTCTTTCTAGGATCTTGCATCCACTTGTTAGTCCAACAATTCTTTCTATGCATAGGGATAACATATATTTCACTATTTTTATCAGATCTATTCATATCATATCTTCTTTCTTCTAGTTGTGCCCTAGTTTTCAGACTAGGACCAAATCTATCAAGCATACCTAGATCCATTCTTTCGAAGAAAAACTTTCCACTTATCTTACCTTTATCAGAGCACAAATATTTAAGATCTTACATCTTTTCTTCAGATCAGACTTCTCTTCTTAGCACAGAGCTTCACAAGTCAAGTAGAATACTACGCACTATAGCAACATATCTACGCACAAAGATTTATATTTTCCTTAGTTCCCAACAATCACAATTTTAGGTTCCGTCAATGCTACAACAACACACCAACAAAACCCTAACTACCAGCCCTTTTGGCAACACCTGCGAAGAAGATGAAGTCTCACCTGAGGTAAAGGCAGGGGGGGTTGCAGGACTCAAGTGTTTACAAACTAGCTGGGACACAAATATGTGATCACAATACTTAATAGAGCACTCATCAATTAACATTTATTAGTTTTTAACCCGTTATTCACATCGTAGGTAAAACCCTAATTACAGAGCAGTGCAGTACTCAACAAGATCTAACACATCCAAGCACTTAGCACATAGAAATAGATCAGATCTAGAATTCACTCATGATATTAATCACTAAGATATTGCATCAGATATATCTAACATTCATAAAGATTACAATACTAAGCATAAATCACATCAATCGCACAAAGCAACCACAACACAGGATATACGTGGTTCACCCCCAACGTGGGGATACATACACCAACTATTCATCTTCTTTATTATCTTCTTTCAATCTTCTTACATGAACAGAGACTTAAAGCCTACTCCACATAGGACAGGATATTTACGCGCAGCTCGTCAAATCCTCCTTCCCCGAGCTAGGTCACAACACAAAGCCTTACATAGTTTCCACACAAAGCCTCTTACAATCACTTGCACTTAGCTCTACAAGTCTTAAGACACAGTGATGCACATAGCTAACATTAGCACTAAGCCATCGACCTTTCTTACATCGCCTAGCTACTTATTTATACATTACAAAATAGGCCTAAACATGGGTAAACCCATGGGTCGACATCCCATACCTGTTACATAAATCCTAAACCCAAAAATCCCACAAAAGGGGGCGAGATCCCACGATCTCAGCTTCACCTGGCGCTCCGTCTTCGACCAGCCTATCGAAGTCCCAAAATTGGTCAAACATGACCAGCGTTTCCACAAAACCTGGTCAAGGGCCAACAGATAACCAACCAAGGCCTTCCCAGGATTAGAGGATACCCTCCCAAAGAGTTTTTTGGTTGTAGGACCATAAAGTCAATGGGATATTCTCATGAGTCTACTGAGATCACTACATCTTACAAGATGTCGTTTGGTTTAATGGTTGATCTATCGTCTATATGGAGTACGATTGGGGTTTCCCTAAGGCCCGTAAGTCCTAAGGCTTATACAGTCTTTTGTGTCATAACATTGATGGCAGCCCCAAGGTTGATTAATGTGTTACCGATGAGTGTATCATTGATCTTCATATTAACTATTGGACTTTCTAAATCTGAGTATTTAGCTGCAAGATCTCCCCCCATCATTCAGTCAGACATTTTTTCCATGACATGGATAGTTTGGGGATCCTTTCGTTTTCTATTGGGTTTCCTCAAGAAAAAGTTCATGTACTTCTTTTGATTATATGGGAACATCCTTGTTGGCTTGAAATAGCGGTATTTTGACACACACATTTTTTAGTTCTCCGATGAATTCAAAATTGGCTAAGAAAAAGGTTTTTCTAGGTGTAACCTTTCTAGATAGAGTGGGTTTTGAAGTTCAGGGTGGGAATTCTCAACTTTCCAAATTTCTTGAGATTGTTTTCATTTTGATTCTTCATTTCATACATCCTCGTTCAAATCTTCAATACTAATGCAAGGTTTGTCCTTTGTTAGTGTCTTACCGGATCGATCATGGATATCATTGCAGTCTAGGGAAGAGATGGAATAGCTGGGGTAGGCAGCAAGTCTGACAACTTTTGTTGGTTGGCTTGACCTTCCATTATTAGGGTTAGGAATGGGTTGTGCAGGTAATCGTGGTCGAGGAGGGGAATATGTGGATTCTTTCATCTGGAGAGGAGGAATAAGTTGCATGGGTGGTTGTGTCATAGGTTGTTGAGGCCCTCCTAGAGTAGGATTTCTCCACCCATGTTGCCATAACTGGTTTGGAAGAGGAGGAGCCACCCATTGTTGTGTTGGCATACCCCATGGTTGATAAGTGTATTTCATGGAAGGGTTATTCCAATATGAATTGAAATACTAAGATTGATCTTAAATCATACCTTTAGGTTTGGGTTGCCAGGGTCACTTTTGAGAGATAAAGCATAACTTCTCTGGTTCTTTATCTTTCTGATAGATATCCTTTAGTCCTGGTAAATATAGACAGTTGTGAGTAGAATGGCCCTCCATGCATATTCTTCAGACCTCGATTTGATTCAACATACATTATTTCCATGGATGCTTCATTCTGCACTTTGGGAAAAAGATGGCCAAAGCTTGTTATGTCTCTTCTTTCTTCTTCCTCATTTTCAATGTGTCCAATTGGGAGATTATGGTACTAAGTATATTTGTCTTGAATTATTCTAACATGTTCCTTATTTATTCCCTCATAAATCCACCTCTAGAATTTTTTCCAATTGTTTCCAGTATATCCCTTGGTCCTCTGTCTATTTTTTACTTGCCTCTGGAATATTTTCGACAAAGTTCTAATATAGTATCATATTCCAATTGAGAGACGTCTCCTCCACCCATCAGGTTATGAATTTCTATGCATTCGTCTCGTACTCCTCCTAAAAAAAAGACACACCATGTCTTAGGAGCTAAATCCCCTTGTCTTTCACTCTGCAAGTTATAGTTGAATCGTTCAATGTAATCTTCAAGGCTCTCATATTCATGCTACACCGTCTTGAAGACTTCCTCCCTCCTTTCATTATCTTTGCAATAGTCTTGGTATTTTTCTAGAAATTTCTACGTCATTTGATCCCATGTGAAGATGTTATCCCTTCCAAGATCCATGAACCAAAGTAGTGCAACATCCTTGAGTCTACTAGGGAAAATATTTAATTGTTGGGAATATAACATATAGTCATAGCTTCTGTAAAGTACATCGAACTTGATGAGGAAGGTGTCAGGATATTCTTTAGATAATCCATGAAAATTTGGAAATATTGAATGGGGAATTTTCTCTATTTTAATTTATTCATTTGATTCTTTGATCGGGAATCCAAAAGTAGAGTTTTCTTTATTGAAAATTTTGTGTGCCATTTCTCTCTGCGGGTTGTATTTTTCCTCTATGGGTACTTCAAAAAATATGAATTCCCTGGAGTGGTATTGTTCACCAATTATTCCTTTGAAAAGTGGAACCTCTGCATGCATAGATCCTTGTACAATCTTATATTCTTGAGGGGAGTTCTTAAGCTTATTCTTTGCAAGAAAACTTGCTCTAGGTCATAGGTAGTTTGGATGATTGTGCTCCTTTCCCTCTTGATATTGACCAATATTGTTAGTATTTCAAGGTTTTTTGGATGAGTTAATAAATATACCTTGTTGATCTCTAATTCTATGCATAGGAAAGATTAGAAAAACATTCTATGAATTGTTGAAAAGAAATCATAACACTGAATCAACGGAAATGAAAATCTACACAACTATTGAAATAGAAACTACTCTTTTTTACAGTTCCCCAACAACAACATAAAAAATGACAGACTTTTCAATTAATCCCTAATTAATTTAGTAAACAATTGAATATGTGTACATTTAATTATCGATCTGAGGTCATAACCCACTTATGAATTGTCATGCACCATATATGCAAGTCTAGTGTTGTAATTTCTAAGGAGTTGTAGCAATTCTAGTGTCACAAACTGATATTTCAAGATACTTAATTAAGTCACCAATCTACACTACTTCTTGAATTGAAAAAAAACAAATGTCACACATGCAGGAAAGAATATCACGCTTACATAAAAGTAAATCACACCTTGCGGAAATTAATTCATACTTGCGAAAAGAAAATCAAACTTGTGGAAAGTAAATCACACTTTGCAGGAAGTAAATCACACTTGCGAAAAGTAAATCACACTACAGAAAGTAAATCACACTTTGCGGAAAGGAAATTTATGCTAATTTCTAATGGTGACTTTGATCCAGATGGATATCGGTGGCCACCCACCTTTTCTAACTTGCTCAAAACAATTTTCTAGCAATTTTGGCAATTTACTGTTTTTAGCAATTTTTAACTTCTGGGGTCATTTTGAGGGCCTAAATGAAGGTGTTTTTATTTATTTATTTATTTTTTTATTTTTTTATTTTTTTCAGATAGAGCTTATCAATGATATCCAAAGGCTTTGATTGAGCCCCCAAAATTAATCTCCTCGATGATACCTTTCCAACGGGCTATCATGCGCCTAAAATGTAGATCGTATGCAAAAGTTACGACCCCGGGAAGTTGATGTACTAAATTAGCCAAACGAGGCCCACAAGACTTTTGGCGCTTCATATCCTAGGGTTAGGTTTTTGGATGTCTAGGGTTTTTAACATTCTTGTTTATTGTAAAAATTTCTTTGGAGCCTCATTTTAATCATCTTCTTGTGAATGAGCGCAACCGTCACATCTCTTCTCAAAGATAAGCCGCCACCATTCCAACGAGCTTATTTTCCACTGCATTTTACAGTTTCAACTTATTTCCTTATTGAATAGAAAACTAGTTTTACTGTATCTCTGTTATTATGTGTTAAGCATATTTTAATAATCTATATTCATTTTTTTCTTCTCATAAAATCTGGATCAGTGGTATTAGTGCGGTCTTCTCCTTGTCGTCTTAATGCATGTCCCCAACGAGGTTAGGGTACAAAGAATTGGGTCTCGAGCTTGTTTCTCTTGAGCAAAAAATCTCTCGCACGCCCAAGCGACCTCTCATGGCAGGAGAAAAGAAATATGGAAAGACAAAATATCCTTTCAAAATGTTGCTTGAGGAAGCCCTCACACAATAGAGGAACGAGATGATGGATAATTTCGTGCAAATCATTCGACAACTACCAACACGCAACACATTTTCCTCGAGCGGAAGCACCACCCCCTTCAAGGTAAAAATCAACTTCTATATTCCTATATTTGAAGGTCATATAGACACAGATGTTGTACACAAGTGGTTGAATATACTATAATGGTATTTTTCTGTCCATAACTTTTCAAATAGAGAAAAAATTGCTTTTGCACTCCTCAAAGTCATTCCCCATGTCAAAGATTGGTGGGAAAATTTCTGTTAGAAAAAGTAAACAGAGGAACCCTCATTATTTATAGTCCCAGCTACCCGAGAATCCTTCAGGGATGTTATTAAGGAACAATACTACCCTATTCGAAGTTATGAAGACTTGTATACCAAATGGACCACACTGCGACAAGAAAGAGACCAAGCAGTGCCAGAGTTCAAAAATATATTCCATACCTTGCGCACCAAGACGAGTATCAAAGATTTAGAGAGAGATATGGTGCTCAAGTATCATGATTCTCTATATAGATACATCCAGAACGGAATGAAATTTCTGGACATCTCGTCCTTGGGCACGGCCTATCGATATGCCGTCAAAATTGAGCAGAAGCTCAAACAAGAGATGCGGAAATTTGGGCTTGGGAACCCCTCACAGCAAAAGCCAGGAAGGGGCAACCCCAACCCATAGAACAAAGTACATAGAAACTATGGATAGTATTAGTACAACCATTCCAAGCCGCAAGAAAATAAGGACACCACAAAGACAAAGAAAGATACTGGCAAGTGGTGCGACTTCCATAAGAGCGCTTGGCATAACACTGTTGACTGCCGCTCAGAGAAGTCATTGGTGGTCGAAGTGAAAGCCTATGAATCAGATGCGGGTTATGAATCTGAGTCAGAACTAGAAAGGGGAAGAGATATCATTGACACGGAATCCAGTTCCACCGTTGCTACCACCAAGATCCATCCTGGAGAACCATATGAGACAGAAGAAGGAGAGCGCATCTTCCATTCACAGATGTGGGTAAAAGGCACCCCGCTGCAGTTCATCGTCGATAGCGGTAGACATAATAACCTCATCTCAGTAAAGGTGTTCAAGAAGATGGCCCTGCCAACAATGCCACACCCACAACCCTACACCATTGGATGGCTCCGCCAAGGAAGCAATCTCCACGTCAGCCAACAGTGTCGACTGTCGTATGACATCAAGCCCTTCAAAGATGAGGTATTGTGTGATGTTTCTCTTCTCAAATTTTGTAATGTTCTTTTGGGACATAATTATTTATGGAAATTTCATATTGTATATGAGTCTAGGCCTTGTAGTGTTATTATTACTTTGAACAGGAAATTGTACAGATACCCGAGGCAGTTCCTCCTAGTGTTATTTCCTTGATATATGGCAAGCAATGCAAGAAGGTCATCTCTCAGACTGGGAAATTTGTCTTCTTTGTGATTTTCTCTCAGAGTGAGTGAAATATCACAGCCACATCCAGGGCCTTCGTGATCGATCTATTCACAAAACATAAGAAAGTGGATAAGGTCGTGGAAGAATACTCAGATATCTTCTCCTCTCCTACCAGGGTACCTATGCACTGGTGGGTCAAGCATCCCATTGATCTGACCCCAGGAGCACCACTACCCAATGGGCCAGTCTGTCGTCGCTCTTTGTTATAAAACGAGAAGATCAAGAGGCAGATCCAAGAACTTCTCCACAAGGGGCACATACCTCCCAGCTCATTTCCTTGTGGGATCCTAATCATGTTGGTGCAGAAGAAAGATGAGACTTGGCAACTTTGCATTGATTACCGGGCTCTGAATAAAATCACAGTCTTAAACCGGTACTCGATTCCCCGAATCGACGACCTCCTTGATCAAATCACGGGGGTCAAATACTTCAGTAAGATTGATCTGAATTTTGGATACCACCAGGTCCCAATAGAACAAACATATGTATGGAAGACTGCCTTCAAGTCAAAAGAATGTCTTTTTGAATGCCTGGTCATGTCCTTTGGTTTTACAAATGCTCCAACAAATTTTATGAGGATGATGGATGATATCCTATGACCTTTCACCAATACTTTTGTAGTGGTGTATCTAGATGACATCCTAATCTACAACAAGACTTGGGCAGAACACTTGCAACATATTCAGCAGTTTCTGCACACCCTACGACAACACAAACTATATGGAAACTTGGAAAAATGCTCCTTCGGCATGGACACGGTCCATTAATCAGGCTACATTGTTGATCGACATGGTGTGCATGTGGATCCATCCAAGATCCAGTTCATTCGTGACTGGCTAGCCCCAACCACACTCACTGAACTTCAGAGCTTCTTGGGCCTCACCAATTTATATCGCAGGTTCATGTTGGGATTCTCTCATATCGCATGGGACCTCATCCATGTAACCAGGGGTGGCGGAAAGGAAACATTTATGTGGGGCCTATCCCAACAACAAGCCTTCGATGACTTGAAGAAGTGTTTGTGCTCATCCCCAGTACTTTCATTACCAGACCTGCAACATCCCTTTGAGATCGAGACATATGCTTCGAAGTATGTTGTGGGCCTCGTTTTCACTCAACATGACCACCTCGTGGAATATCATAGTGAGACACTATCAGATGATGTCCATAAGTACCCTACTTACGAAAAATAAATGTACTCCATTTGAAAGCCTGCTGCCAGTGGAGACATTACATTATTGGGAAGGAGACAGTCATCCACATTGATCAAAAGCCACTACAGTTCATGCAGACCCAAGGAAAATTGCAAAATGATTGCCATCAGAAGTGGTCCAAATACTTACAACAGTTCCACCTCAACATCAAGTATAAAACAGGAAGTACCAACCGAGTTGTTGATTACCTCAATCAAACTCCAGTTGCGGAACTCGCCACGGTGCTAGAATCTTGCGACCACGATACCTCTGGATGGCCCCACCTCTACGAGATAGACCCTGACTTCTCCACCACCTACCAAATGTTGGGCGCCAATTCAGTGGTCACTAGTTTCCATATTCAAGATGGGTTGTTGTGTCATATGGGTCATCTATATGTTCCATCAAGAGAGCATGCGAAGATGATTTGGGAATCTCACTACAGTCGGGTGGTAGGACACTTTGTTGTCGAAAAGACAATGGCAGTGCTGCACGAAAAATTCTACTGGTCGAAACTTCGACAGGATGTTGGCAAGTATATCAGGTCTTGCACCACCTACATTATTTCCAAACTAACCACTAAGAAATAAGGCATGTACACCCCTTTACCTACTCCTGATAGGTCATGGGAATCCATCTCAGTGGACTACATGTCGGGCCTCCCATCCACCAAGAGGGGAAATGACTGTTTTTTTGTGGTTTTTTATCACTTTTCCAAGATGGAGATTCTAGCTGCCTACAAGAAGAACATCACAACATAAGCCATTGCCAATCTCTTCTTTGAAAGAGTATGGGTACATTTTGGGATCCCATAAACCATTATTTTAGACCGTGACAGTCGGTTCCTAAGCACATTCTGGTCAAGCCTCTGGTCACTGCTAGATACCAAGCTCACCAAATCCACTTCCTTCCACTCCCAGACACATGGCCAAACTGAGGTCGTCAATTCGATGATCGTACATATCATGTGCATGTACAATTCAAAACACCCCCGCACATGATTTGAGAGTCTTCCCTATGTCCAACATAGCTACAACTGAGCCCTTCATAGCTCAACTAGCCACAACCCCTTTCAGGTGGGGTTGGGCTTCCATCCATTGGGCCCCATGGATGTTTCACTACCCCTGGTGACCACCTCAGTTGACTCGTCCCCTCCTCCATCAGAAGCTGACAAAGCCACCTAGTTCATTGAGAGGATCCAACACATCCGCCAACAGGTTCAAGATATTCTACAAAAGTCTAATGCCAAGTACAAACTTCGCCATGATCAACATAGGGTGCCACATAAGTTTCAGGTGGGAGACAAAGTTTGGTTGCACTTGAAGAAATAACGCCTTACAGGGCCCCATCAGAAGATTTTTCCACTTAGTTATGGATCTTACACCATCCCCAAGGCTATGGGTGACAATTATTTTGAGCTCAACATTCCCCCTTTCCTTGGCCTGCACCCAGTCTTCAACATGGCTCTCCTTCGACCATATTTCCCACCATTGTTGGACACCTTAGAGATAGCAGAGTAGTTGACACCAACAAAGATCAAGCCTGACTAGATGCAATAGGAATCCAATGATCATATTGTGGAAACACATATCAAGGTCACTCGACAACAAAGGATCCAACTTTATCGAGTCGTCAAAGAAGGGAAGGTCCTGCACCAAGGCAAGTGGCTCACCCGAGGCCAAATTTAACAGAAATTTCTTCATCTAATGGGGGAACTCAATGAAATGGAGAAAATTTATTCCTAGGGAGGGAGGATTGATCCAGGTGGATATCGGTGGCCACCCACCTTTTCCAACTCGCTCAAAACAGTTTTCTGGCAGTTTTGACAATTTACTATTTTAGCAGTTTTTAACTTGCAGGGCCATTTTGAGGGCCTAAATGAAGGTTTTTTTGGGACAAATCTTCTCAATGATATCCAAAGGCTTTGATTGAGCCCCTAAAATTAATCTACTCGACAATACCTTTCCAATGGGCTATCGTGAGCCTAAAACAAAGTTCGTATGCAAAATTTACGACCCCAGGAAGTTGATGTACTAACTTACCCAAACGGGGCCCACATGACTTTTGACGCTTCATCTCCTAGGGTTAGGTTTTTGGATGTCTAAGGTTTTTTACATTCCTTTTTATTGTAAAAAGGCCTTCATAGCCTCATTGTAATCATCTTCTTGTGAATGAGTGCAACCATCACATCTCTTCTCGGAGATAAGATGCCACCATTCTAGCAAGCTTGTTTTCCGCTACATTTTATAGTTTCATCTTATTTCCTTATTGAATAGAAAACCAGGTTTATTGTATCTTTGTTATTATGTGTTAAGCATCTTTTAATAATATGTATTCATTTTGTTCTACTCATAAAATACGGATCAGACTTGATCAAGTACAATTATGATCTTGATTTGTTATAACAATTGTATGTTCGTACATTCAATGACGATTACAAAATAGAATATCAAATCCAAATTGTTGAAGAATAAATCTTATCACAAATATAAAAGAAACCAAAATAAAGTAAAGTTGCAAGCAAAGTTGCAGTAATGAAGCTACAACATAAAAGATACAATAATGAAAATTGCAACAACTGGAGTTGCATCAATGAGAGTTGCAACAACATCTGCGATTACAAACTTACAAGAACTGAACCAATACTAAATTGCAACTTCTTATTGTAGAATCCACACACAAAGAAACTAAATATCAACCACACAAGAATTGCAATGAACTATTTATGAAATATGGAATTGTGGAAATGTAAAGAGATAAAATGACTACTGACTTAAATGAACAATATTGAAATGATAATCCTACTCTTAATATGCATGTAGTGCCTGACTAAGGAGGAGACCCTACCCCCTTATATAAGGAACTGGAGTGAGAAATCAAAATAGCATGAACGCTCAACATTCCATCATGTGAACAAGAGAAGGAAATTATATTACATAAGTCTAAAGTTTACAATACAACTAAATTCTATCGCCAGAATAATTCTCCCCAAGCTCAAGGTAAGATGGAGTTTTTATACAATACAACTGATGTCCAAAATTAAACAAAGGGATAGATGGATAGCCATGAGAATTAGGTTGTTCATCCATTACATTGATGTTGCCAATTTTTAGGAAAGATCAAGCATGTACTAACATGGATCGATTGGGAAATGGTTGGTAGGTGAAATAATTTCTCTTTTGGTTGTCCATTTGCCTCCTATCGCTTTTCTATGTGATGAATGTTTCTTATTGTCAGTTGTAACATTGACTGATGTGTTGGCAGGATTTGTCTTGGAGTTGCAACAATGGTATCATACTCGGAGTTGTA
Source organism: Picea sitchensis (assembly GCA_010110895.2). Taxonomy (NCBI): domain Eukaryota; kingdom Viridiplantae; phylum Streptophyta; class Pinopsida; order Pinales; family Pinaceae; genus Picea; species Picea sitchensis. Next base: position 122,181 of record SNQJ01S0022378.1, on the reverse strand, counting down.
GCAGTTGTGTCAAGTTGCCATGCTTCATAGTTGCAACATTTGTGTCAAGTTCAGAGTTGAAGTAGCTATTCCATGCTTCAAAGTTGCAAAAATTATGTCATGCTTTGGATTTGCAACAATTGTGTCAACATTCCCCCTTTCCTTGGCCTACACCCAGTCTTCAACATGGCTCTCCTTCGACCATATTTCCCACCATTATTGGACACCTCAGAGATAGCAGAGCAGTTGACACCAACAAAGATCAACCCTAACTAGATGCAACAGGAATAAAATGATCATATTGTGGAAACATAGATCAAGGGCACTCGACAACGAAGGATCCAACTTTATCGAGTCGTGAAAGCAGGGCAACTCCTTCACCAAGCCAAGTGGCTCACCCAAGGCCAAATTTAGTAGAAATTTCTTCATCTGATGGGGGAAATCAATGTAATGGATACCATTTATTCCTAATGAGGGAGGATTAATCCAGGTGGATATCGATGGGCACCCACCTTTTCCAACCCGCTCAAAACAATTTTTTGGCAGTTTTGGCAATTTACTATTTTAGCAGTTTTTAACTTTCAGGGCCATTTTGAGGGCCTAAATGAAGGTTTTTTCGGGACAGATCTTCTCAATGATATCCAAAGGCTTTTATTGAGCCCCCTAAAATGAATCCCCTTGAAGATACATTTCCAATGGGCTATCGTGCGCCTAAAACAGATATCGTATGCAAAAGTTACGACCCCAGGAAGTTGATGTACTAACTTACCCAAACAGGGCCCACATGACTTTTGACACTTCATATCCTAGGGTTAGGTTTTTGGATGTCTAGGGTTTTTGACATTCCTTTTTATTTTAAAAAGGCCTTCATAGCCCCATTGTAATCATCTTCTTGCGAATGAGTGCAACCGTCACATCTCTTCTCGGAGATAAGCTGCCACCATTCCAAAAAGCTTGTTTTCCGCTGCATTTTACAGTTTCAGCTTATTTCCTTATTGAATAGAAAACTAGGTTTACTGTATCTCTTTTATTCTGTGTTAAGCATCTTTTAATAAAATGTATTCATTTTTTTCTTCTCATAAAATCTGGATCAGACTTGATCAAGTACAATTATGATCTTGATTTGTTATAACAATTGTATGTTCGTACATTCAATGATGATTGCAAAATAGAATATCAAATCCAAGCTGTTGAAGAATAAATCTTATCACAAATATAAAAGAAACCAGAATAAAGTAAAGTTGCGAGCAGAGTTGCAGTAATGAAGCTACAACATAAAATTTACAATAATGCAAATTGCAACAACTGGAGTTGCATCAATGAGAGTTGCAACAACGTCTGCAATTACAAACTTACAAGAATTGAACCAATACTGAATTGTAGCTTCTTATTGTATAATCCACACAAAACGAAACAATATATTAACCACACAAGAATTGCAATTAACTATTTATGAAATATGGAATTGTGGAAATGTAAAGAGATAAAATGACTACAGACTTAAATGAACAATATTGAAATGATAATCCTAGTCTTAATATACATGTAGCGCCTGACTAAGGAGGGGGCCCTACCCCCTTAGATAAGGAACTAGATTACAAAATCAAAATAGCATGAACACTCAACATTCCATCATGCGAACAAGATAAGAAAGGAAATTGTATTACATAAGTCTAAATTTTACAATACAACTGAATTATGTCGCCAGAATAATTCTCCCCAAGCTCAAGGAAAGATGGGGTTTTTATACAATACAACTGATGTCCAAAATGAAACAAAGGGATAGATGGATAACCATGAGAATTAGGTTTCTCATCCATTACATTGATGTTGCCAATTTTTAGGAAAGATCGAGCATGTACTGACTTGGATCGGTTGGGCGATGGTTGGTAGGTGAAATAATTTATCTTTTGTTTGTCAATTTGCCTCCTATCTCTTTTCTATGTGATGAAAGTTTCTCATTGTCAGTTGTAGCATTGACTGATGTGTTGGCAGGATTTGTCTTGGAGTTGCAACAATGGTATCATACTCGGAGTTACAATAGTTGTGTCAAGTTTGGAGTTGTAGTAGTTGTGCCATGCTTCATATTGTAACATTTGTGTCAAGTTCAAAGTTATAGTAGTTATTCCATGCTTCGGAGTTGCAACAACTATGTGATTCTTAGGAGTTGCAACAATTGTGTCAACATTCCCCCTTTCCTTGGCCTGTACCCAGTCTTCAATATGGCTCCCCTTCAACCATATTTCCCACCATTATTGGACACCTCAGAGATAGCAGAGCAGTTGACACCAACAAAGATCAACCCTGACTAGATGCAACAGGAACCCAACGTTCATATTGTGGAAACACATATCAAGGGAACTCGACAACAAAGGATGCATCTTTATCGAGTCGTCAAAGCAGGGCAACTCCTGCACCAAGCCAAGTGGCTCACTCGAGCCCAAATTCAACAGAAATTTCTTCATCTGATGGGGGAAATCAATGCAATGGAGACCATTTCTTCCTAAGGAGGGAGGATTTATCCAGGTGGATATCGGTGGCCACCCACCTTTTCCAACTCGCTCAAAACATTTTTCTGACAGTTTTGGCAATTTACTATTTTAGCAGTTTTTAACTTTCAGGGCCATTTTGAGGGCCTAAATGAAGTTTTTTTCGGGACATATCTTCTAAATGATATCCAAAGGCTTTGATTGAGCCCTTAAAATGAATCTCCTCGGCGATACCTTTCCAACGGGCTATCGTGCGCCTAAAACGAATATCGAATGCAAAAGTTACGACCCCAGGAAGTTGATGTACTAACTTACCCAAATGGGGCCCACATGAGTTTTGACGCTTCATCTCCTAGGGTTAGGTTTTTGGATGTTTAGGGTTTTTGACATTCCTTTTTATTGTAAAAAGGCCTTTAGAGCCTCATTGTAATCATCTTCTTGCAAATGAGTGCAACCGTCACATCTCTTCTTGGAGATAAGCTGCCACCATTCCAGCAAGCTTGTTTTCCCCTGCATTTTACAGTTTCAGCTTATTTCCTTATTGAATAGAAAACCAAGTTTATTGTATCTTTGTTATTCTATGTTAAGCATATTTTAATAATATGTATTCATTTTGTTCTGCTCATAAAATCCAAATTAGACTTGATCAAGTACAATTATGATCTTGATTTGTTATAACAATTGTATGTTCATACATTCAATGACGATTGCAAAATAGAATATCAAATCCAAACTGTTGAAGAATAAATTTTATCACAAATATAAAATAAACCAAAATAAAGTAAAGTTGCAAGCAGCGTTTCAGTAATGAAGCTACAACATAAAAGTTACAATAATGTAAATTGCAACAACTGGAGTTGCATCAATGAGAGTTGCAACAACGTCTGTGATTAATTGCAACTTCTTATTGTAGAATCCACACACAAAGAAACTAAATATTAACCACACAGGAATTGCAATTAATTATTTATGAAATATGTAATTGTGGAAATGTAAAGAGATAAAATGACTACAGACTTAAATGAATAATATTGAAATGATAATCCTACTCTTAATATACATGTAGCGCCTGACTAAGGAGGGGGCCCTACCCCCTTAGATAAGGAATTGGAGTACGAAATCAAAATAGCATGAACTCTCAACATTCATCATGCGAACAAGAGAAGAAAGGAAATTATATTACATAATTCTAAAGTTTACAATACAACTAAATTCTATCGCCATAATAATTCTCCCCAAGCTCAAGGCAAGCTGGGGTTTTTATACAATACAACTGATGTCCAAAATGAAACAAAGGGATAGATGGATAGCCATGAGAATTAGGTTGTTCATCCATTACATTGATGTTGCCAATTTTTAGGAAAGATCGAGCATGTACTGACTTGGATCGGATGGGCGATGGTTGGTAGGTGAAATAATTTCTCTTTTGGTTGTCCATTTGCCTCCTATCGCTTTTCTATGTGATGAATGTTTCTCATTGTCAGATGTAGCATTGACTGATGTGTTGGCAGGATTTGTCTTGGAGTTGCAACAATGGTATCATACTCGGAGTTGCAACAGTTGTGTCAAGTTTGGAGTTGTAGTAGTTGTGCCATGCTTCATAGTTGCAACATTTGTGTCAAGTTCAGAGTTATAGTAGCTATTCCATGATTCGGAATTGCAACAGTTGTGTCATGCTTCGGAGTTGCAACATTTGTAGGAATTTCAACCACTGTAATTTCTCTTGTATAGCATTATTAGTGCAACAAGGAAATAGTTTTCCTTAAGAATATGTAAGAATAACATAAAAATGGAACACGGGAGAAAGATTCATTCCTTGGGAAAAATTAATCAAACTGGATAAGGAAGATATCAAAAAGAGTATAATTAGTGGAAAATGGTAAGGAAAAAAGTATTGAACGAATGTTAAAACTATTCCAATTTAGGAACCCTTCAAATCTAATTAGGAGAAGCATTTCCCTTCAATACGAAATCAAATAATATTGAGTGATCTGGCTACCATCACACTACCTTTCAATGGTTTCAGTGATTCACAATCAACAACTAGGTAAGGGAAACATGGATTGAAACCACCTCTACAATGCATATTGGTTGTAGGTGTCAACATAACACTCAATGAATTGAGTGCTATATTGTAACACTCAATTTTGTTTTTATGAAGGAGAACACCCCAACAAAAATACCAATGTGCCAACCAATTGCCATTTGGTCTATAACTTACTATGGCACAATTTAAGAAAAATCATGTTGTAATACATATAAACCAAACGTAGAGGCAAGTGAGAGATTACACACACCAGAAAACAAATGAACCCATAACTATAATGCCCATTGAGAAGTAATATTCTATGTGCATTCAATTACTAAACCCCATGTTTCCATAATAGAATAATGGACTGTGGGATTTGAAGAGGAAATTTGGAAATCAAAATTATTTTTAAAGTTGGGGATAATTATATGTCAAAACATATTGTAGGAATTATTCTTAATCCACCAAAAAAAATCATGCAACATATAATTTCACTAATTTAAACAAGCACACAACATTTAGACATACAATTTCTTCCTTGGAAACCCAAATGGGAAAACCAAATTTGATGGGTATTTTTATTATTTCTCAAGAAATGGTTGCAATGGTGAGATAGGCACTCTTAACTAATATTATAATACATTCTTACTCACTAGCACATTTTCATGGACTTCTTTGGCTCAAAGATAACCTATGATCTTCATGTATGCTTCTTCTTTCGAGTCCCTCATGCTTTGCTACTACCTTGCCTTTTCATTTCCACTCCAACTCTCTTCTATTGAATGCCCCTTATTCTCCACACCCCTCATATTTAATGGATTTCCTTGAAAGGACAACCTTCAAATGAGTCTTTTCAACTTCCATGGATTTTGGCTCTTGGAAAAACTTTGCAAAAATTAATTGTTTCTATTACAAAGTTAAAAAGAAATATTTTTTAGCTTATCCAATTCAAACCACACCTCCTTGTTTGTAAGTGTTTAGTCCTAAAAAGACTCAACTCCCTTTGATCTTCTTCTTCTCTTCATCTACGTGCCTACCTCCGCTGTTTCTATCAAGCAATCTCTAGTAGATCTCCAAGAAAGGGTGGCATGATCGAAGATAAAAGTTGAGTAGGGGTTGCCTCTTCCATGAGCCTATTGTTCACATCATGGGTATAGATGACATTCTCATATACAACAGGACAATGGAAAATCATTTCTCCTTGGGTTATAGGTGCAAGCAACTCCTCTTTTCCCACGACCTCGAATCTCTAATCTTTCTTCTTGCTTGTTCAATTCTTAGGATGGATTTCCAAGTGAATACATTGACATTTGGCCTCCCAATGCCTATTCAACTGAGAATATTGGAAATGGTTCTTGCATTTGGGTTGATTGGCCTTCTAGTGTGCCAAAAATTTCTATCCTTATGACCATTCTTCTTGTAGTAGAAGAAAAACAGAGATTTCTTGACATACCTCTTCAATTTGTGATGATGTTTTCCATCTTGGTTGCTTGGTCCCCCAAGTGTTGGAGTAGATTTAAGAGGTATAATTATCCCTTTGTTTCCTTCTTCCAATCCTCTACAAGAAAAAATTTCTTGCTACTCACTCATTTTCCATCTTCCTTTTCCTCCATGGGAATAGCTTCTTTTATGGTTCCTCTTTCCTTGACACAGGTGGTTTGAGTTGAACTTGTGTTGGCTTATTGTCCACCAAATCCTAGGCCTTCATACTTGGGCATATATTCATCTACAATGGGGTATCCATTCCCTTGGATGATATTGCGTATCCATTTCCCATCATATTCCATTTACCTCATGATATTGGAACCAATGTCTCTAGTATGATTTTCAAAATCATCAAAAGCCTCTTGAGGAAGGATCTTGGAAGGAGAATTTATCATGCTTGAATCTATCATGGTATTGGCTTCCATTTTGGAAAGAGAATGGGATTTCTCGGTCTCTTGGATATTTTATTGTAGGTTCTTCAGTGCCTCTTCCTTCAATACCAAACCTCTATATAGATGAGCAATCATTTCGATGTATATCTCCTCTATCAAATTGTCTAGGTGAGTGAATTTCTCCCCCAATTGCAAGAGATACAATATGCTCTTGTTTAATTCTACCCTCATGGTGCGAAGGAGTCCTCACATCTGGCAAGTTATTTTTCCATATCATCTACTTTATGCCTCCAATACCAAATTTTCGCATGGATCCAACTATTAAAGTCTCTTAACTCTTCTAGCTTCTCCCTTTTTAAAGATTTTCCCATGGAAACTGCTTCAAGGTCTCTAAAGAACCATTTTTTATGCCAATATGATTTGTAAATGGTAGGATTGTATCCCATCCATCTCATCAATGCAAATACTATATGGAAATATAATAAATGAGGTCTCTATTATTTATGTAGTTTTATGCATGACTAAGCTCTATTACGGTTTGGCCTCAAGGATTCTATCAATGCTAAGTTCATAATGTTCCCTGTAATCTATGTAAGATAGATATTAATACCTTCCAATTACACTCATTCCCATTCCATTATTTTTTATAATTGATCATAGGAACAACAATACTGTTGTAGGATATTTTCACCCTGCAGGAGTTACCTCCCTTACGCTCTCCCTAGACCTAAGATAGAACAGAGATACAAAATTTGGACCTTCCTAGATCTAAATCATACACATAAATAATCTATAAGTGAATGGAATACAAAGCTTACATGGTCACATGAGGGTTGTCCTTGCATTCTCCTTTGTTGTATTCTTTATCGAAGATGTCCTTCACTCTTTTCAATGTGGACCTACACACACAAAGATACAAGCAAATTCCTTTCACAAGATCAAATATGTCATGTATATATTGATTGTAGATATAATGATATAACAAAAACATATTAATTATTTCCAAATATTATGACAATCATGTACAATCAAACAAGAGGCAAAGTCATGTGCATCTTATATTAATAAAATGGAAGCAGTTTACAACTTACTATATGATATCCTATTGAAGCTCTAACCAGATTCATCGCCCAATCTCTGTGATTAATATGCCAACATAAACTTACTTTCTCATTTTCCTCCACTTTCCCATGAGAAACCCTTATCATTTATAGGATAGTAGAGATACGATCAAAGGGAATGTTGGATAATATCTCCATGCACAATATGAAAAGCTTCTTGAGGTCATACCACAAAAAATCCATGATTGAATATCATATCACGAAACCAATCCTAAAAAGGGAGTAACAGACCTGGTCACATCCTGCACTATTGTAGGGAGTGACTGGTCGCTCCTTGCATGAGGTCAGGGAGCAACAAAAAATTCTTGGTCATAGGCTGTAAATGGGAAACCAACGACCATGCAGAAAAGTACTCGTAATATCCGGGGAAAAGTGGTATAATTCATTATTTCAGACTTATAACGCCTAGTTGATTCCCATCAAGTGATCAGGTGACAAATAATTGTATAAAAAAGACTATATTTATTAAATTCATGTAACAATCAGTTATAAAACAAGCAATGATAGGTAAATGGAATTCTTAAACTAGTTGTCTATATTTTCAAAATACAATCATATAAAAGGAATGAATCCATTAGGAAAGAATCATTCAAGACAAACACCCGTGATTTCAATATACTAGCTACAAAATACACATCCTATTCATATATTTTAAAGGTTCAACCCAACAATGAAATATAGTTTCCCATACAAGCTCACTATAGGTGAAAATCTAACAAAATGATCTAATTAAGAGAATTGTTTCCCACCAACAAAAAATCAAATGATATTGAGTGATCGACTACCATTCAATGGTTTTAGTGATTTACAATCAACGACTAGGTAATGGAAATATGGCCTACAACCAGCTCTAAAATGTGTATTGGTTGTAGGTTTCAACACAACACTCATTACAAAAGTGTAGAATGGTTTTTTATGAAGGAGAATGACCCAACAACAACACCAATATTCCAATCAATCACCATTTTGGATTTAACTTGTTGTGGTGCAATTTGATCCAAACTTTGTTGTAGCTACGAGGAATGATTTAGAATATATATATATATATATATATATTTGCTACCGTGCTAAAAAATAATACAAGTAAACCAAACATATAGGTGAGTCAGAGATTACAGGAATCAACAATTAAACAACCCCATAACTAGAATATCCATTGAAAAACAAAATTGTATGTACATTCAATTACTAAAAACCATAATAGAATACTAGAATAACAAACTGTGGGATTTGAAGAGGCAATTTGGAAATGAAATCTAATTTTAATGAGGATGTTTATATGTGAAAAAATACTATAGGAGATAGTTTTAATCCACCAAAACAAAATCACACCACATATAAATTCACGAATTGAAACAAGCATGCAGAGTTTAGGAACATAGATTTTACCCTGGAAACCCAAATTGGAAAACCATATTTATGGGGAATTTTATTCTTTCTCAATAAATGGTTACAATGGTGAACCATGCACTCTCAATTGATATTATGATGCATTCTTACTCACTAGAACATTTTTGTAGATTTCATTGGCTCAAAGAGAACCTTCAATATTCACAAAGGCTTCTTCATTTGAGTCCCTCATGCTCTAGTGTTGTTACCTTGCTTCTTCATTTCCTCTCCCATTATTTTCTCTTAAATGTTTGTTGTTCATCGTAGATTTCATATTTAATGGACTACCTTGGAAGGCCAACCATCAGATGCGTTTTTTCATCTTCCATGGATTTTGGATCTTTGAAATCTTTTTCAAAAATGAATTTCTTTTTATTACAAAGTCAAAAGGAGATATTTTTCAGAGGATCGAATTCAGACGAAGTTTGCATTTTTAATTAAGAACATTCCCAAGTATTTTTTACGTAGATATGCTAATAGGAAATTAGAGACATGTCTATACCAAATTGGTGTTAGAAACAAATTATGTGTATTTTCATTCATTTATTATATCTATAAACTCAAGAAGGAAGAAATATATACCTTCTTAAAAGATTTATTATTATATCTCTAGGTTTCCCCCCCTGACTATCATGACCTAAGAGTGTTGAACTTATACCAATAACTACTTGTTTATGTTATTGTTCTTATGTTATAATTAAAATTTGAGTCAATCCTTAAATGCTAAATTGTAAAAACAAAAAATCAATCCCTAAAAGCTAAATTGTTGAGAGAGCAATTTTCAAGTGCTACAATTTCATAATGTAGGAATTCTAATCATGAGATGCATACTAGGTTCCCTTGGGAAGCCCCTGGATTTAATCCATGCAAAAAACTATCCATTTTGATAAAGAGATGGTGTTTCTTAAAGAAAAAGATAATAAATGTAGTAGTCCCAATAGATAAGAGATGGAATATGTATGAAGAAAAGAAAGATGGTACACATGCAAGGTATCAAATCTATTATAATAGCCAAAACAAAAATATTGCAGAGAATAACAACGAAACAACACAATAGATGAAATCACAACATCAAAATAATACCTTTATTGATAGGAAACAATGTTCACTTGCCTCTTCAAGGGGGAAACCTCCAATAAAGAAGTTCTCTATTACAATAATTCTAAATACAAGCTATCTAATACCCCCTACTCTTATTTATACCAATTTTATCTTCTAAGGAAACTTCTAGAGGAAGATCTTTATAGAAGCGAAACCTTCTATTAGGAATTCTTACATTGACTTATTCTCCTTTATTTAATAGGCCTTATTAACTAATGTCAACCTTTATTATATAGAAAATATATCATACTAAATAATATTCCACGAAGAGGGGTTAGGATCAGATCCTAAAATGCCCTTCCCCTTCAAAAGAAGCCTTTTCCTCAAGGTTGAATATGCATAAACTATTGTAGTAGTTGTTGGTTCCCAAGTCACATCCTCTGGTGATGTGTCCTTCCACTTGATCAACACTTCCTTGATAGTTATTCCATGCAACTGATGTTCACGTGCATTGAGGATGATGTCTAGTTTGATCCAAAGGGATCCTTATTCATCTAATTCATGAAGGATGGTTTGGACCCTGCAATTTTGTCCCACCACTTTCTTAAACAGGAAACATGGAACACCATGTAGATTTTGGAAGTAGATAGAAGGGCCAATTTGTAGGCCATTGAACCAATACGCTTGATGATCTGATAGGGGCCATACAAATTGGGTGCCAACTTGTGATGTCCTCAAGATTTTAGAGATGTTTGTTTGTAAGGTTGGAATCTGAGAAACACTTGATTACCTTCTTGAAAAAACCCATTCTGAACGATGTTGGTCCGCCTGTTTCTTCATGTGATATTGAGCCATGTGAAGGTTATCCTTCATAGCCGCAAGGATGGTTATTCTACCTTGCAACATTTTATCAATAGATTGGACCCTTTATGTGCCTAGAAGATACATAGTGACTGTAGGTGGTCATTGGACATACACCACTTCATATGGGGTCCTTTTTGTGGTCGTATGATATGAAGTATTATACCACGATTCTACCAAGGGAATCCATTGCACCCACTAGTGTTTTTTGTAAACATAAAATAATCACAAGTAGGTTTACAAACATTTTTTGACCACTTTCATCTGGTTGTCAGATTGGGGGTGATAGGAGGTGCTCATGTTCAGTTGGGTGCTCTGCAATTTAAATAACCCTTATTGTGTTGGAAAACCTCACATTCAGTGAAAAACATAAGGATTTCCTTCTTCATCCCTTCCCCAAAAAAAGAACGACGGGCACGAGAATAGGTATTTTGGAAGCCATAATGGCCCACAATAGTAGATGAGTGGAACTCATTTAAGAGCCTCAGCTTGAGGGATGAATATGGAGACAGAACCAGGTGATCCTTATACCTAAGAATATTTTCTTTCCAAGTGTAGCGAAGGGGAGGATTAGGATCCTCCTGAAGTCGATGAATTATCCTAGACATAGTAGGGTATGTTAGCCACTCTTGTTATAATTCCTCAATCCAATCTGAAACAGGTAAGGATAAGGAAAAGAGGGATATGTCATATTCATGTTGTCGTGACAAGGCATCTTCCACTATATTGTCTTTTCCCTTTATATATATAATTTCATAATCATAACCCAACATTTTGGCTAGCCACGTGTTATGTTATAGGGAGGATAATTGTTGCTCTAAAAAATACTTTATACTATGGTGATATGTTTTGATTTGAAAAGTGACGTCCCAAAATATATGGCCATCATGTGTGCACCACGTGGAGAATGGCCATCATTTCTTTTTCATACATAGATCTTCCCAAATTAAGGCCACTCAACACTGAGCTAGTAAAGGCCAGATTTCAACCATCTTGTGTCATCACTGCACAAATACCAGTGAAGGGAGCATTTCATTCTACCACAAAAATTTTGTTGAAGTCAGGAGCTGCTAAGACTGGAGTAGTACACATGGCCCACTTTATATCTGTGAAGGTTTTCTCGTTGGCAAGTATCCAATGAAATGCATTCTTCTTAAAAAGGTCGGTCAAGAGCTTAGAAATTTTTCCATAATGGTGTACAAACTTCCTGTAATATCCTGTGAGACCGAGGAAACCCCAAAGGCACATTAAGGTCATGGGTTGCAGGTAATCCTGCATATCTTGTATATTTTGGGGTCCAATCTTACCCTGTCTCGACCCACAATGTGTCCCAAGTATTCCACTTCGCTGGCCCCAAAGGAAGATTTGGTTTTTTTTACAAACAATTGGTTTTCCTGTAGCAAGAGAAAGACTTTTTCCACATGGAGAAGGTGGGAATCCCAAGTGTGGTTGTAAATGAGGACGTCATCAAAGAAAACTAGGACAAACTTCTGAAGCTAAGGTTTCAATATTTTATTCATGAGACTTTGGAAGGTGGATGGGGCATTGAAAAGGCCAAAAGGCATGATCGAGAATTCATAATGTCCTTCATAAGTTATGAAATAATTCTTCAGAATATATGCCTCCTTCATCCAGATCTGGTGATAGCCTGAGCGAAGGTCTAATTTTGTGAAGAAACATGCACCATGGAGTTCATCCAACGGATCATCAATGAAACTTATCCTTGATGTTTAGTTTATTCAAGGCGAAAAAACTTGGACACATGCACCAAACACCTTCTTTATTTAGGACCATCACCATTGGGGACGAATATGGGTTGGTACTTGGGTGAATTTCCCCCTCCTTCAGTAATTATTGTACTATCTTTTCTATTTAATTTTTTTGAGAAAATGGATACCTGTAGGAGCGTACATTAGGGGGTTGAATTCCCAAAAGGAGAGGGATTTTATGATCATGCTCACCCTTGGAGGGAGGTAAGTATGTTGGAACCTCAAATACCCCGAGGTACTTGTCCAAGATTAGTTACAATATAGGAGGGACTTCGGGAAAAGCCTAATCAATGACCTGGATGGAATTAAATTGAGCAATCACACCATGGTGGAATTTCTTCAACATTTTTTCCATCCTGTGAGAGTTGATGATTTCAAGAGAGCCAACTTGGAGGCCTCGGAGGGTATAAGGGTGAGCCTCTTGGGTGAATATCATATATAAATCTTGGTAGTCCATTGTAATAGGTCCCAAGGTGCGAATCCATTCCACACCCAATACAATATCAAAACCACCCATGGAAATAGAGAAAACACTAGTTTTTAGATGATAATCACCCATTTGGAGTTTGACATTCTCACAATGTCCCCCACACTTCATCGTACCACCATTAGCTATGAGGATTTGAAAATTAGAAACTGAGCGAACAAAAAAATGGAGCTCCTCAACAAGCCCTCGATTAATAAAATTATGGGTGCTACCACTATCAATCAACACCACGATTGACCTATGTTTGATGTAGCCTTCGATATTCAATGTATGTGGGGCTGAAGTAACCGAGGGGGAATGAATATATATGAGGTTTCGCTGGTTCCACATGGGTTGAAACTAAATCTTCGAGGTGGACACTTGGCTGGGCATCCTCTTGGTCAGGAGCCTCATCTGATGGGATGTATTTAGAGTAAGTGGAAGTTGATGCATCAATATGGAAGAAATTTTATTCATCGATGAATACTTGGCATCATAGTAATAACAAAGTCCTTGCTTGATACATTTTTCCCTTTATGTTGGAGATACCTTTTGGAATTTCAACTTTTGTGTCAAATTTGAGGTATCCCCTAGGAGAGGGCAACTGGGAACTGTAGTGCACATGGGTTGGGCTTGAATAATTGTCTCTACTTCCCTGGCTAATCGAGACACCTGTAACCAAGTGACCATATGATACATGCAAACATGAGCCTTAATGGTGTCAATTAAGCCACTGATAAAACATTCAAGTAGAACTCATTTGATAATCCCTCGGTGCAGATGGCCAAATGTTCAAATGTTGTGATGAATTCAGTCACATATCATGTTTGTTTGATCTTGGTGAGTCGGCCCAAAAAATGGGATTCCCTATTAAAACCGGCACAAACCACTTTGGTGAACATGGTCCAAGTGGGTAAGCCTGGATAACATTTCTTATGTCATTTACACCATTTCCATTTTTCTTGATCCAAGTACAGAACTGATCCAGGTGGATATCGGTGGCCACCCACGTTTTCTGACTGGCTCAAAATAGTTTTCTGACAATTTTTGCAATTTACTATTTTAGCAGGTTTTAACTTTCGGGGCCATTTTGAGGGCCCAAATGAAGGTTTTTCGAGATCGAGGTTCTCAATGATATATAAAGCATAATTAAGCCCCTAAAATGAATCTCCTCGATGATACCTTTCCAACGAGCTATCACACGCCTAAAACAGAGATCGTATGCAAAAGTTATGACCCTGGGATGTTGATGTACTCACTTACCCAAACGGGGCCCACATGACTTTTGGCGCTTCATCTCCTAGGGTTATGTTTTTGGATGTCTATGGTTTTTGGCATTCCTGCTTATTGTAAAAATGCCTTCAGAGCTTCATTGTAATCATCTTCTTGTGAATGCGAGTAGCCATCACATCTCTTCTCAGAGATAAGCTGCCACCATTCTAGCGAGTCTTTCACTCTGTATTTTTTACAGTCTCTGTACATTTATTTCATTAATAGAAATCGTGCATTACTATATCTCTGTGTTTATGGTTGCATCTCTGATATATTTCTGTTATATTATTGGATATACGTGATATCTCTGTGCATTTCTTTATTATATCTCTGCTCTCATTTCGTGCCGAAAATAATCCAGATCAAGAACCCCCACATGGAGGTTGGTCTCATCATATCTAATATCATGGAGGGAGAAGTAGTGTTCCATTTGCGAAACCCATCCCGTCAGGTCAAATCCATGAAATTTTTGCATCTCAACTTTGGGAATCTTAGTCCAATAATGTGTAGGACCCCAATGGGAGTGGGAAGAATGAGGATGCTCAAAATGGGAGGAGTAGATATCCTCATAGTGGGACTCAGGGTTCTTCCCTTTGATGAGTTTCATCAAGGTGTTGAACTTGTCCTTGAGGGACTCCTAGAATTCTTAGCGAAGGGAGATTACGACCGCGTTCAGTTAGGTGACCCGACTATCCAAGTATTCCATGGTCTGAGTATGGGTTTGAGCATGGGACATGGGGAAAAATTAGGGAGAGTGTACAACCTAGGATAAGGAGGTTGGTGGGATAGGGGGCCAATAAAGGGGCGGGAAAGGGGCCAGACCACCAAAAAATAGGCTTAAAAGTGATAGGTACCACTGCGATCAGAATGAAGATAGGAATCCAATGGGAAAGGTCTCAAATAGGGGGTGGGAAAGGGGTCGGGTCGTAGAAAAATAGGGTTAAATATGATAGGTATCATTGCAATCAAGATGAAGAGAGGAATCTAATGGGATAGGTCTTAAATAAGGGTGCAGGTGGCCAGAGATTTTTTGTTTCTCCTATGGAGTTATACTTTGATATGAAGAATACTACAGTGTTGAAAGGCCCAAATTCTTAACAGGAACAAATGTGTAGTAATTTCATTACCAGAATGTAGGAGGTAAAGTTGCACGACAATAGATCTTGTATGTTCTGTTTCTGTTTCTGTTCCAAGGGTTAGGGTATTTGGGGTTTCTACAAACAAAGGTTTGCCTTGTGCTATAGATCTCTAGTATACGTGTAGGGACCAATAGTAGTACTTGGCCCAATATCTTAGGGAACCAACTTATAAGGAGGCTAGACCATGGCCTTAGCCTTAATACCCGAATACCTAGGTATGAGAGAGTGTCTTCCCGAGTTGTTCTTGGTGGAATTATAGTACTCAGGAAGTCGATTAGTTTATCTATAGAGGGATTTAGGATATCTAGGTCGATCTGTATACAATTTTTGTTTGATGTGCTACCACTCGAAGGGCTACCAACATGGGTTACAAGGGTGGCCAACAATGTGTTCTTAAATACCACTTGTAGTTCCTACATGTATGCTTCCACGGCCATGAATTTATGTGTTGAGCGATATATCTCTGTAGATTTAAGACATTGGAATACGTCTCTATCCTGAAAAAAAATAACTCACAATTTTCTACCAAGGAAAGTGCTCTGATACCATTTGTAAGGTAAGAAATATATTATAATAGCCAAAACAGAAATGTTGCAAAGAATAACAACATAACAACACAACATATGAAACCACAACACCAAAATAATACATGTATCGATGGGAAACAATGTTCACTTGCCTCTTTGAGGGGGAAACCTCCAATAGAGCAACACTCTATTACAATAATTCTCAAGACAAGCTATCCAATACCTCCTACTCTTATTTACACTAATTCTATCTTCTAAGGAAACTTCTAGAGGAAGATCTTTCTAGTAGTGGAAGCTTCTATTAGGTCTTCTTACATTGATTTATTCTCCTTTATTTAATAGGCCTTATTAACTAATGATGACATTTATTTCATAGGAAATATATCATACTAACTAATAACCCATGAAGAGGGGTTAGGATCAGATCCTAACAACATATTAGGAGGAGTCATTGGGACTCAAATCCCATTAGAGGAAATTTTGGGTCTTATTTGGGCCCTCTAAGAAAATCTAAAAAATATACTTTGAAACAAAATTTGTATATTGATACAAGAGAATCAAATGAAATCTTGATTCTAATCCTAAGAAGGTCAAACCATTTACTAAAGGGGGTTGGTTCCCTTAATTTACATGTCATTTCAATAATTGGGTTGAGAGACCTCTAGAAGATATCCAGATTGAAATAAGTTGTAATAGGTAGATTTTGTTTCTGATTTTTAGAACATAATGGGCTATCTTAAGGATTTATTATGATAGTTCAGGATTGGATAGTTTGAGTTAACCGAAGATGTTTAAATATATAAAATTTTAATTGTGTGAATGGCAGAGTAGAGAGGGAGCGAGATTTATGTGTAATATGATTGTATGGGAGAACTCTGAGAAATATGCATTCTCGAGTTATGGCATTGAATTAATAAAGTGCAGGGTTTGATTTTTAATGGTAATATCCTTGTGTGTTTGGATATTTTTCAATATAATCTTGTGACTGGTAATTGGTTATCCTCTCCAATAGTAAATCAAATACCTTTGATTATATCTTTGATCTATAAGCATGATTGTAGTGAAATTTGTGTTGTTTATGAACCTCCATATACGACTGTCGGATTTGAGTTGGGAGATTGGGATTGTCGATTGGTACTCAAGGGAGCATTGTAAACTATTAAGAATGCCCATTAATCGTTGGTCATCTTCAGATCAATGATATCCATTTATCGTTGATCAATCAGAGATATTGAGCCAACATCATCGGATTGGTATTTGAGAGGAGTACTAGTGAAGGAGAGTCATTTCACATTACAAAGGTGTGTGACAGTTAATCTTAGAGTGCGTTGTGAAATAATCCGGACCATAGATTATTTTTTCCACGTGTCACCTCAAGACTATTTCACATTCCATTGAATCTTTAACAATCTGTCTTATTGGAAATGTGAGACAATGAGGACTGTTCAAGGTCTTTGTTTGATTAAAACACAACTGTTTATTTGAGAGGGTGGTAAAATCATAAGTTATTTTCAAATTGGTTAGAGCTAGGTCACAATTCCTAGTCATATGATAAAGGAGATAAGCCCTTAGGTCCTTACCTGTTGAAAACTCCGTGAATTTTCAAATTAGAACAGGGTTTTATCCCTTAATCTTATTGAATACTTGATGAAAAGTGCCATAAGTATAACTGATCAAGAGCTAAGCTTTATGCATTGAACAAGAATTAAGCCAACTGGGATTCCTATGTATTACTTAGTGAATTTTACAGAAGAAAGAGGATAGTGTTGGTTACTTGGGATGAACCAGGTTCCGATCTCAAATAGGTTTCCAACAAAACCCTAAAAAATATCAGCCCTCTTGGTAAACCAAAAGGAAACGTTGCGCACATAGTTCACAACACAGTCTCACCCAAGATAGATTTATGGGGGACTAAAATACTTAGGTGTTTTTATTCTAGGAATGAGTGGGGATGGTGTTTGGATCCTTTCCTTATACATCATCATCATTAATCATTCATATACTTCTATGATTCATTCATCTTTAGCCCTATGCATGCATGTTGTTATTACTAGATTTAACGATTCATTATTGAGCTTATGATTAAAAAAACAGTAAAATAATTATGTAACAATCACATAGAACACAATATTTTACCTTGGTTTACCCCCTCCTGGGGATACATCCAAAAAGATCTCACTTCTCTTCTCTTTTATTTATTTTACTGCAAAATCTGCACTACGTGCATTACATCTTCAATATTACAATCAAAATTGATGGTAAGTACCATTTGGAAGGCTGACTAGATCACAAAACAAAACATTACTAAGGAAAACATTACTAAGAAATGTTTGTGGAAGCCTTAGACGCTTAACAAGAATTCCTTCCAGGATCACAAAACAAAACAAGGCTGACTAGATTAAACTTAGGGAAAGCATCATGTCATGTCTCGTTTTGATCTAGGTCTAGGTGGATCTAGGGAGATCAATTTATGTTTGCATTCACCGATTTATCCAATAACACTTCTCTCTAAAATTCGGCTTAGATATCCTTTGGTTATATCAGTCACGTGTAGATATTCAATATGCTCAAGTGTGATTAAAATGAGAGAGTTTTGCCTCTTATTTATACTTTCATGTAGCTTCCTCAAGGGGTTACCTTTTAACCATCTTAACCCACTTTCCTTATTTTAAGGCTAACCCACTTCTAACCACTTGTAACTTAGTAATTTCTCCATTAACTTTATTATTTAAATATTTCATTTTATATTCACTTTGACTTATAGTACACTCATCAATTCACTTTATTATTTACCTTCTAAAATCTCTTAAACCACTTTGACATTTTGGGGCTTCTAGATGACTCATGAGGGTTCTCCAACTTCACATGGCCATAACTCTCTAACCGCGAAGAGTTATGTGGCGTTACACATACCACTGGAAATGGAATGACATGTACTATCCATATAGAATAGTCTTTCCTACAAATATATCAAAACTCATACCATTATCCATCAAAAAAACTTGGGTCCATTACCCAAACCTGGGTTCTCCAACTTCTCATGGCCATAACTCTCTAACTGTGAGGAGTTATGTGACGTTCCACATACCATCGAAAATGGAATGAAATTTAATATCCATATAGAATAGCCTTACCTTCAAATATATTAAAATGCATACCATTATACATGAAACAACCTTAGGTCCATTACCCAAACCTTTCTACTACCAGAATTCGCTACCGGAATTTCTCCAAGGGTTGACATCAATCTACAATATCACTCTCCAATGCTTGAAATCAATCAAAACCAACAATCCATACCAATTTTCCATCAACCTAAGCCAATTGTCTGACATGAAGATTATTTATATCAGAAGGATCTATTCCTACCATTTGGCGGAATAACAAAGAAATTGATGGCCATGAAGGACGAAGAATGAGAGGTTATTGATAGAAAGGCACTAGGAACGATACGACTGAGAATGACAGTATTGGTGGCTTTCAATATTTCAAAACAAAATACAATGGAGGAGTTGATGGACGCATTGGCTAAACTGTATGAAAAACCCTCATCGTCCAATAAGGTATTTCTACTGAAGCAATTATTTAATATGAATATTTTAGTGTTGGATTACTGAGAGGGGGGATGAATCAGTAATAACGTAATTATAATCATTTTACTTCAAATGTTATATCAATGTAGAATTATTATCCAATAATGAGCAGTGATAAATAAACAATCACACACATGCACAGTACACCAGTGTTTTATGTGGAAACCCAAATCGGGAGAAAACCACAGAATGCTTTTTCTTATATGTCTTGAATAATTACATTCATTGGAAGCACCAACTTCCTTTGTTTTCTAGCTGCAACTGGAAGGAGGCTCCAACCTCCTAGTTTCTCAGGCTACAACCTGAGAGAAGCTCCAACTCCCCAAATCTCTGGCTACAACCAGAAGGAGGCTACAACCCCCAATGTTCTCCGGCTACAACCACCTGTCCTTGCCCCATCCTGCCACCCTGAAGTAGAAGTAGAATGATGGAACCGCTGTCACACTATC
>SNQJ01S0022378.1:77715-89907 GCA_010110895.2 Picea sitchensis | reverse complement strand
AATGAAGGATTTGGGTGTTGCAAAGAAAATCCTTGGTATGAGAATAACAAGAGACGGGAAAAGTAGCAAATTGACATTGTCTCAGGGTGAGTACATAGAGAAGGTGTTCGAGAGGTTTAGAATTCATAATGAAAAACTAGTTAGTACACCTTTGGCCAACCATTTCAAATTAACCAGGGAAATGTGTCCCAAGACACAAAAGGAGATAGAATACATGTCCAAGGTCCCTTATTCATCAGTAGTTTGCAGCTTGATGTATGCTAAGGTTTTCACAAGACCATATAATATTGCACATGTAGTGGGAGTTGTGAGCAGGTATATGAACAATCGAGGTAAAGAACATTGGGAGGAAATAAAGTGGATTCTCAGATATTTGAGAGGTACTAGTATTCATGCATTATGTTTTGGAGGTTCAGGCGCTATTATACAAGGATATGTTGATTCAAATATGGCAGGTGATAAAGATAGTAGGAGGAGAACCACAGTGTATGTTTTTATTGTAGGTGGAAAAACAGTAAGTTGGATTTCAAAACTGCAAAAGATTGTTGCACTTTCAACAATGGAAGTAGAGTATGTTGTTGTTACAGAGGATAGTAAAGAGATTATTTGGCTACAAATGTTTATGGAGGAATTGGGAAAGAAGCAGGAGAATAGAAGGTTGT
This sequence comes from Picea sitchensis, assembly GCA_010110895.2. Taxonomy (NCBI): domain Eukaryota; kingdom Viridiplantae; phylum Streptophyta; class Pinopsida; order Pinales; family Pinaceae; genus Picea; species Picea sitchensis. The sequence goes on along the minus strand of SNQJ01S0022378.1, from coordinate 89,245 downwards.
ACTGTGACAGCGAGAGTGCCATTCATCTTGCAAAGAATTCAACCTTCCATTCTAATACTAAGAACATACAGCTCAGGTACCATTTCATACGATCTATCTTGGAAGATGGACATTTGAAGTTGGAAAAGATATATATTATCTAGAATCCTATAGACATGTTAACAAAGGTAGTAACCAAGGAGAAACTCAGTTCCTTCTCATTTTCAATTGGCCTTCAAGCATGAAGATGAAGATGAGAAATTTTCTAGGTCCAAGGTGGATCATAGTCCAACAGGTACAACAACAATGGAGTTTTTGTGATCAGTCTCCAAGTGGGATATTATTGGTTGTGGAGATTGATTATCTTCCTAATTTGTATGTGCTAGCCGGAAAACCCCCCCTATGGCTACACCAAGGCTTACAATGTAGGAAGACCAATAACCGTTTAAAAGTATCCTACTTCTCTAACTACCCCAAACCTACCTCGGACTTATGCAAGAAAAGTAAAATGAGAAGGATCTGGTAATTGTACATTTACTCTGCGTCTGGTGTTGATCCTCTCGCACTTGATAACTTCACTGACTGCAAAAATCCTCCCAAAGGCTAGCCTACATTCAAAGACAAATAAATAGAAAACTACAAGCATACATTTCATACATAAATAAGGGTTAGATGTTATAATAAAAGCATAAATCAAATGCAAAAATTCGACACATCATGTTTTGGGACAGGAAAAATACTTCTTTTATTGATAATACAATGATTACTTACAACCAGTGTCAGCTACTGCTCTACGAACCTGGTCCGAGCTCCTCTTCACCAAGATCCAAGTGAAACTATGTGTATCTTTATCCTCTCAACCTTCTTCTTGGGAAATGAAATGGGTTTTGATGGAGGAAAAAGAGAAAAATGAGGAATTCTGAGGTAATTCTCACAAAATGGCTACAAATGCTTGGGGCAAGGAGGGGATGTGAAACGGGCAGAGTTTCACTGTTCTTATGTCTAGATTTGGAATGAGACTCGAACACCTCCTTTTATATGACAAAACGATGGTTATTCGGTTGGGTGATGGGCTATAGGTGGTGGATTATTTGGGAAACTACCCAATAACCCGCAATCTCAACGAATTCCTTGCAACTTTTGCAAGTATAGGTGGGTTGTAGTGGTGCAGGATGCATACGCACGTGGGTTGTAGTGGTGCAACAAGCGTATGTATGCGGGAAATATTGGTGCACGGCGTATACATCTTCAAAAAATGATTTTTTAAGAACAACTCAGTGATGGCTTGGAAAAAATTGCAGGTAAGAGGGACAAATGTCAGGTATGCATATGTGGAGAAATTTAGGGTTATAACAGATGCCCCCTAATGTGTGATTTCAGAAGAGCATCTGATGGCCGAAATACATTGCACAATCTTCACCAATGTACAAAATGAGTGAGCCAGGGACCAGAGTTCGGGAGGTGCCATCTGCAAAAATAACAATTGTCTCTCCAAGGCGGTCATACCCATGCTCAGAATGAAATAAACCATGGTTTCTAATCAAATACACTACAGATCCATGTCATATAACTATATAAAGTGTAAATGCAAGCAATACACAGTGGATCTACATCTCAAACTCAAAGATATACAAATATAGTATCCATGTTCAAGAAGCTAATGACACCTGATGGCTGGAAAGGAGGCATTCAGAGCTCGAGAAACAACTTCAAGATTTTCAAAACTTGAGTAGGAGTGTAATGTGAGTGTAAGACTTCACTACCCAGAGGTCTTCGACAGCTTGTAAAGGAAAGACAAGAGGATCTCAATGATCAGGCAAAGAACTTTAGTGATTTCAAACAAGGACTTGATTCGTCTTTTTGGGATGGTCGGGGATGAGGTCAAGAGACAAACTACATAAAGGATGACTCAGGCTGGGTGAAATTTCCCTTGGACAAGAGCACGAAAGATGATTAGACTCAAGCAGCATGACATTGACATAAGTTCATGATGTAGGAGGCAACGCAAACTCTCCATGTGTTTGGAAGAGTAACCAAACAGAGGAGAACACAACTCTATGTAGCGAGAACATCTTCCTAAGTTCATATTATATCCCAAATCTTGACGAACAAACTGAAGGATGTGATTTTTCCAAGGGCGACTCATTGTGATGCCAAAAAACAATATATATTTCTCATCCCCTCTTTTTGGTTTTTTTTTATTTTTTTCTTGTCTTTTTCAATTTTTTAAAGATCTTGAAAAAAAATAAAAGAATGGTACATTACAAAGGAGGAACGAGTGTCACAAGCATACTAGGTTCAAGCACAAGGAACACACTAATCCTCAGAGCAAGGAGACATGTGCAGGAAAAGGACACTCAGGGAAAATTTCGCCATGGGTCAAGGTGTCAGGTCGCAGAGGCAAAGTGCTACAAGGCTTGCGTATAAGAAATGATTCAAAGGTTCAATTGAGAGAAACATGGAGCTGACATTAGGCCAAAGACCTAGATATGAAAATGTGATTAGCAAGACACAATGTAACCCCCTTCAATGTAATTTTAACGAATCCAGAGAAGGTAAGCTCAGTAGTTTTTTCACGTTTAGAGAGTCTAAAAGAATGTAAAAGAAGACTCCATTGGGGTACCTTTTTTCAAAAATAGTCTAGTCGATTTGATAGAGGGATAAACTAGCACTGAAAAGATGTCTATTCAAAACCATTTTAATGAGTGTGACATAGACAAGATCACTCGAAAATATTTTCAATTTTAAGAAGCCTGAAAAGAGATTAACTATGGACTCAAAGCCTTTTTCTAGATTTAGTCTCCTTAGCCCGAAAAAGTATAAAATTTACTGAGGATAACTCTCCCGATGAGACGAATCTCTCGAGGTGTACCTTTTTCCTCCTTAATCCACAAGCCAAAAAAAGGGGTAAACTCATGCCAGTAGATGTTCTTCTGTACCAATTTAAGGAGCATGAAGGAGCAAGGTCACACAACAATATTTTCAATTTTAAGGAGTCTAAAAAGAGCTTAACTATGGACTCCGTAGGGGATGTTCTTATGGACCAATTTAATGAGTGTGAAAGAACAAGGTCACTTGGCGATCTTTTCAATTTTAGGGAGTCTGAAAAGAGCTTAACTATGGACTCTGTGGGGGTTCCTTTTTCGTAAATTTAGTCCCTCGGGCCCGAAAAAGGGTTAAACTTATAACTGAGAATTCTCTTCTAGCGAACCGAAGTTCCTAGAGTATACCTTTGTTCGTAAAATTGACCATGTGGACCGAAAAAGGGGTAAACTACCGCCATAAAAATGTGCCTTCAAGTTTTAGTTTGACGAGCATGAAGGACACCAAGATCGCTCGGCAATACTTTCATGTTTAGAGAGTCTGAAAAGGGCCTAAAGAAGACTCCAAGAGTTTAGTTTTCTCAGTTAATCCGGACGATATTGAAAAGAATAAATGTGGTCTTGTCCGATGTTACTTTCATATTTCAAAGCGAGCTTGAAAGAAAACAAAGCATGCTCATTTTTAGGAGTCTCAATGGTGAGGCCAAAGGTGATGGTGCATCAAATGAATGAGGCTCAATATCGTAATCATGATAATACTAACAAGGACTACCGAGCCTAAAGTCATTAAAGACAGCATGGACGCCAAAATGAAACAAGGATCTAACTAGGGCATCCATGTAAAGGTAGAATCTACCACCTAATTATGACACTTCTAAAGAAGCAATGATGGTTCCATGTTGTACTTCAGTGGGATTGATCCTATGGCAAAGTGGAAAAGACAACGAGATGCAAAAAGTGGAGGTGGAATACTGACTTATATGCAAAAAGTAGGAAAAATTGACTTTTACCAAAGGACATTTAAAAGTGACCCATCTCCAACAAAGTTACCAAACCAAAAGGCGAAGTGTATCATAACATCCAATAAGAAACTCAAGAACTGAATAAAATGATTTTCAAGTCAGAAAAAATGACAAAAGGGATAAAAAAGTGGCAAAAGGGGCAAAAAACTTCTATAAATAGAAGTTGACAACTCATTTTCACCATTGCAATTTGAAAATTAACCAAGAGGTAAAAAGGACCCATTTTCTATAAGAGTTGATTCTGGGAGCTTTAGAGGATGAAAAGAACTTCTGCTCGGACCAAGTAAGTATAAACTTGTCCCTCTTGCATTTCAATACTTCAATTTTGCATAGCTTTTACCTTTTGAGGGAGCACGCCCTCCTAAACAAGGGCAGCCTTATGTGTACGTGGGATGTCAAAGGACAAACCACATACATCCGTGGGAAGAAAACAATCTTCCTGCGGATGTATGCGACTGTGTCCAAAACAACCCGCGTACACCCTCAAAAAGCATTGAAAAATAAAATGTGCAAGAGTTAACTCCCCCTTGAACTTATCATGTAACAGGATGTATGTCCACTGGAGGGAAAGGGAAAATGAGCAGATCGATATATTGGTCGATGAGGACCCTGCTTCTATTGCCACATTGAAACAATGCAGGTTATAGAAGTTCTATCGTTGTCTGTTCATGAGGGCACAACCCAGGTTGTTGAATGCCTTGGTGGATTATTGGCATCCTGACGTAGAGGCATTTATGCTTGAGGGGCAGTCGTTGACTCCAACAACAGAGGACATATATTTCTTGACTGGCCTCTCGAGGAGAGGGGAACCAGTCAACCTACTTACATTTTCCCCTGGGCCCTTCATGATCACCGAACTCATCGGAATGCATTGCGAGGCCAACACTGAGAAAGTAGGTTCTCAGGCGCCCATCCACAAGATAACCAACCTATCACTGAAGGTGATAATTTTTCTTATTGGGAGGATCACTAGATCTACGACCCTACACTAGGCTTCCCAAACGCACATGTATTGTACAATGCAGTGCCTAAATGTACTAATATTTGACTGGAGCAAGACCATGCTTGACTGCATGAAGAGGCAGCTCACAGAGTATCGAGGGAGGAGTAAAAAGAACTTAGGGTTTGGTACCATTTTGTGCTCATTTTTCTTTGAGAGGGTACCCAACATGAGTCCACGAGAGATAGTATGGAGGCATGTGGCCTCCTTCCTAGCAGTGTATAGGTGGTCATCATTGCTGCCACGACAAGGGGGAGGAAGGACCATAGAGGCCTTCAATGATAAATTCTTCGACTCATGGGCACGACAGATTCTAGTGATTGAGGACTACCCCTACGTTGGAATCAACTTTTCCAGGGATCCGAACATGCCCGTACCTGCTAGAGAGGAACGAGGAGAGATAGGTACGTGTATTTTTAAAGCTATTTAATTTTTGGTGTATTTTTATATATATATCATTTTTATGTGTATCAGAGTATCTGACAACTATGTATCTGTTATGTACAGATGTGGGACCTGTGCGTCCAGAAAAATTCTCGAGGACTAGGTGACATCCTCGACCAGAGGCAGTACCAGCAGCATCCGACGGACCAGTAGCCACAAGGGGACCTCTAGCCGGAGAGGCTAAGAGAGTATTGAGACAGGTGGAGCAGAACCTCACTGCGCTCACTCATGCAGTTCCCACGGTTGAGATCGAGGATCTCCTGCCATCTATGCAGCCTCACATAGTTGGGTTGCCATGGACCTAGGTCCAACTCTTCCGGCATTTGGAAAACATCGTTGTTCACTACGACAGGGCCAATAGGCCCTGTGCTTAGATAGGATGGACCATCATGTGCCGAGGGCACTTTTTGTATATTTTTTAGGGCATAAGCCCTGTGATGTATACCAGATATATATTTTTAAGGAGTTCACACCCACCGATGTACTCTGACACTTTTTGATATATATATATATATGTATTTACATATTTCTGTCTTATGGATCACATTTCCTTACAAATGTATGTACATGTGTATGTGTGTGCTTCTTTTTATGTGTGTGGAATATGCCAATCTAATACTTGATTAGCTAGAGTATATGTCATTTGATTTAATCTCCTAGGAACATGGATATATGTAATGTAATCAAAGCAATGTTCTAAGAGACATACCCTAGGGAATCTTCGGTGTAAAGTAGGATCATAAACGCAGTAAACCCCATTTAACTGGGACACGACTAGCTAAGAATCTAATTAGACCTGGAGGTGAGAGACACCATACGACAAAGCGTCACGAAGAAACTCTATCACCGCGATGTACTCAACAACATTGTTTGTAGCGTCACCTAGAAAAATACCTCTGAAAGATAACAACTGACCTTGAGGCGTGAAAATCACCCAAGCTACAAAAGCAAGCCTCCGAGTGTGTCAGCTAGAACCGTCTGCGAACCCAAAAAACACCTCTGATTCACTTGACATATACCACAGTGAAAAAGATGACATAAATAACGACACGTCCATAAAACAAAAAGACAAAAATTAACTGTATAAGAACTATACATATGTACAAGAAGTCACCCAGGCGACCAACCTACGAGTAATACTTCTTGAGGTAGAGCCCATTTCTAGGCTCCGCCAAAGAATTTCCCTCAAAGTCAACTAGATGATAAGCGCCCTTCTTTATGACCTCTTTCACAATGAAAGGTAGGAAACACATGGGTTTGAACTTGCCTACCCCCAAGGGATCCTTATCTTGGTCGTAGACTAGGACAAGGTCACCTTCAGAGAAAATCCAAGGACGAACAGACTGATCATATTGAAACTTGACTTGTTTCTTGTGAGCCTCATTGGCCAAGGCTGCATCACGATGTTGCTCATCGAGCTACTCGAGATATAATAAGCGTTCCTCAAGCGGTGAAGTGTCTGGAAATAACTCTATTGCCAACTTTAGAGATGGGATCTGACACTCTATAGGAAAGACTGCTTCTAGCCTGTAAACGATTTGAAAAGGTGAGAAATCAACGACAGACTTTAAAGATGTTCGGTAGTCCTGTAATGCCGAGTACAACATCAAATTCCAATTCGACTTGGCATAATTGATCGTTTGTTGTAGAATAGCCTTGAGAGATTTATTCATAGCCTCCACCTAACCATTCGCTTGTGGGTAGTAGGGTGATGAATGTTCTTTCCTCAACCCAAGATTTGATGTTAACTCGGACATCATTTTGTTCTGAGAGTGACTGCCATGGTCAATGACAATCTCTTTCGGGATTTCGAACCTTGCTACTATCTGGTTAAAAATAAAGAGAGTATTTGTCTCGCAATCATTATTAAATGTTGGTGTATCCTCGACCCACTTTGTAAAGTAGTCTACCACTACGATGATATAACGATGCCCCCAGGCTAAATCCAGGTGGCATGTAGTAAAATAAATACCCCACTTGGTGAAGGGACCAATAGTAATGATGGGAAACATGGGAGAAGGATGTGCCCTCATCTTCTAAGAGAAGATCTGATACGGGTGGCACTTCTTGACTGATTCAATGCAATATTTGATTAACTTCAGCCAAAAGTAACCATCTCGTAGAATATTTTCATTTGTTTCCAACCCGGATAAATGACCACCACATGCTCCAGTTTGGTAGTCGTTAAGAACGAGTTTCGCTTCTTCATGTATAAGGCACCGAAAAAGAACAAAATCTACACCTCGAAGATACAAAGTGTCATCGAGTATGAAATAGTTTCTTGCCTGATGGCGAATTCATCGACGCTCATCATGAGAAGTAGAGGCGGGGCACTTCAAAGTCTAGAGATAGACTAGTATATCTCCATACCAGAGGTCTGAAGATGCGATCAGAAAAAGATCACCTTTAATAAGAGACTCTTCGGGCGTAACATCATCTAATTCAATCGAAAGTTCCAAAATAAGTTCTGCAAAGACCAATGACTTTTTGGATTTCGCAGAAACAAAATCCAAGTCAAATTCCTGGAGGATAACAATCCATCTACTGATATTTTCGCCAATGACTCGTCGTGTCAACATGTATTGAAACGGATTCACAACGGCAATGTCGGTGGTCTTGCAAAGCAGGATATAATGATGGAACCATTGGACAACATGCATTGTTCCCAACGCAAGCTTCTCAACATGGGAGTAGTTGAGTTCTGGTCCATCCAGGCCTCGACTTAGGTAGTAAATCACATGATCTTCAAGCATATCATCCTCTTGAACCAAGACCATACCGATGGTTGACTCTGCGGCAGCCAAATACAATAAGAAATATTTATTATAATTGGGAGGCCAGAGCAGAGGGGCAGACGTAAGGGCGTGTTTCAATTCTTTGAAAAAGTGTTGAGTGGCTTCATCCCAATAGAAAGGGACTCCCTTTTTTAGTAAACGCATGAACCCTTTAGTGATTTTGGCATAGTTTTCGATAAAATGCCAAAGAAAGCTCACGTTTCCCTGCAATCTTTGAAGCTGAGGGACTGTGCACGAGGGAGGCAACTAAACTACCGCCTCAACCTTGAGAGGATTGACCGTGATCCCTGTTATCAAAACTATGAAACCTAAAAGATGACCCGACATCATGCAAAAACTGCACTTCTTAGGATTCAAGTGAATTTGATAGTAGTGACATCGTTCCAAGATTAGTCATAGGTGTGTGGTATGATCATCTCTCTTGCAAGATCATGACGCTAGATCATCGAGATAAGCCTCGACTATATGTCTAATATCGTGGAAATCAAAAGACATGGCCCACTGAAAAGTGGCTCCAATATTCTTCCGGCCAAAAGGCATCTTACGATAAGCAAATGTGCCCCACGAACAGATAAAAGTTGTTTTATGTTGGTCTTCTGGCTTTATCTAAATCTGGTTATATCCCGAAAAACCATCCATGAATGAAAATACCTCACATCTTGCGCATTCATTGACAATATGGTCAATGAATGGGGTGAGGAAATTATCCTTTGGACATGCCTTATTCAGGTCATGGAATTCGATACACACGTGAATCGTACTCTATTTTTTGTTAACCAAAACGGGATTTGACACCCATTGCGTCAACTGTATGTGGTAGATGAAACCAGCTTTAAGTAGTTTCTCTACTTCAGCCTTAATAGTTGTCGCTTTTCGAGGATTCACTAAATGAATATTATTTCAGACCAGCTTGGCGTCAGGATAAGTCGTTATCTCATGTTCGATGATTCTTGGATCAATTCCTGGAATTTCCTCGTAAGACCAGGAAAAAATGTTATGGAATTCCTTAAATAAATCTGTATAGATCTGAATCTCCTTGGGGGAGCAGTCTGCTCTGACGAAGACATTCTCCATGACACCAGGGGCTCTGGAGATGTCAATATGTGTCATTTCAGTGATAGTTTTCATGTTACCCTCGACGTAAACTGCGTGCGTAGCCAGAGGATTAAATGGACAAGACTTGTCTCTAGTCATAGTCAACACAAATTCACCTACCTCTATTCTTCTTAACTCCGGGAGAAAATAAGATATGTGATGGAGATCATCACAGGGTCTGTCCAGACCAGTCAATGCCTCTATAATATCCTCATTAGAGGGCAAGACCAATTCTAAATAATTTGTATTGGACAGAGAACCTTGAGCCCAAATAGGCTCGAGAACTAGATCTAACTCCTATGCGAGAGTTGGATCGTGGTCGTTCGAAGCTTGCTGGACAATATTGTACGCAAATTCTGACATGGACAAGGGAAAATCCATGCTAGGATGCCCTGTCCCTTCCATAGAATCCTATGGGGAAGGAAGACTCCACGGATCGCTAAAGTAAGTCTTTCGAAACAACGACACTTGAAAAAATTCACGCCTAGGTTGGTCGGGGGTAGCTGACATAAACTTGACATCGCCAGAAGGAGGCAGGTAATCGAAAGTACCCATGAGAGGTGGGCAGAAACCAACACCCACATTGATGATGTCGGGTTGAGATTTATAAATCATCGAGACCTTGGATGCCCCCGATGAAGGATCAAGTCGAGAGAAGGACAATTAGTCAATGGTTATGATTCGGCCTTCATGTGGAAACAACAAGACCCGGAAAACTTTGACAACCACTGCATGCACTGCATAAGTCCAAATCCTTCCTAACAGAAGGTTGTATTTGAGAGGCATATCTACCACTTCAACTTCGATGTACACAATCTTCCCTCATAACTGCATAGGGAAAGAAGGGATGATTCCATGTGGTCTGAAAGAACAACCATCGAAAGCAGTGAGAAGAGTAGGTGATGGAGACAAAACGGGTTTCCCAATGGCCTTCCAGCACGCCAACGACATAATGCAGGTCGAGGTGCCCTCATCAACCACCATAAGGAAAATATTCCGAGTAAAATGTTTCGTGGGGTGAGCCACTACTATGTGAAACGCAACGTGGTAAGAGAGACGAGGTTTCAAGTCGGTCGTATCAAGCATGATCATTCCTATATTACAAGTCTCAGTAGATCCCAAAGCAGACAACAAAGCCTTTCTCTGTGAAGGGAAACTCTGGAGGACCTCCAAAGCAAAAATTGCACAAGGGGTTTGTGACAAATCTTCCACCACAGAGTAATTATGGGTGGACCTCGCATTCGAGTTATGGGAAGATTTCTTGAAGGCCCCTTTTGAGATGCGTGTCATTGTTTCTCTCATCGTCTTCTCAATATGTAGAGGAACGGGTGGGTTTGTGGTGTCTTTACCCTTTTTGGCAGATTCCGACATTCTGTAGTCATGTGCTCTAGTTGCTATGTAAGCATCCCCAGTATGGTCTCTAGTTCTGCTAACGGGAAAAATCCCCCTATGGCTACACTAAGGTTTACAATGTAGGCAGATCAATAAGCATTTAAAAGTATCCTACTTCTCTAACTACCCCAAACCTACCCCAGACTTATGCAAGAAAAGTAAAATGAGAAGGATCCGGTAACTATACCTTTACTCCGCATCCAATGTTGATCCTCTCGTGCTTGATAGCTTCACTGACTGCAAACATCCTCCCAAAGGTTGGCCTGCATTCAAAGAAATATAAATAAAAAACTACAAGAATACATTTCATACATAAATAAGGGTTAGATGTTAGAATAAAATCATAAATCAAATGCAAACATTCGACACATCATGTTTTGGGACAGGAAAAGTACTTTTATTGATAATACAATGATTACTTACAACCAGTGTTGGCTATTGCTCCACGAACCTGGTCCGGGCTCCTCTTCACCAAGCTCCAAGTGCACCTCTATGTATCTTTCTCCTCTCAACCTTCTTCTTGGGAAATGAAATGGGTTCTGATGGAGGAAAAAGGGGAAAATGAGGAATTATGAGGTAAATCTCACAAAATGGTTGCAAATGCTTGGGGGAAGGAGGGGATGTGAAACGGGAAGAATTTCACTGTTCTTATGTCTAGATGTGGAATGAGACCCCAACACCTCCTTTTATATGACAAAAGGAGGGTTATTCGTTTGGGTGACGGACTATAGGCGGTGGATTAGTTGGGAAACTACCCAATTGTCCGTAATCTCAACGAATTCCTTGCAACTTTTGAATTTTTCAACTTTTGCAAGTATACTCGGGTTGTAGTGGTGCAGCATGCATACGTACACAGTGTAATGACCCTTAATTATTAAGATGATTAAGTTAATAAATAATCCTACTAAAAATTAGCTAAACTATAATTAATTATTAAATAACCTTTATTAACTATCTGTTATTAATTAATTAACTTTGACT
>SNQJ01S0022378.1:50755-77705 GCA_010110895.2 Picea sitchensis | reverse complement strand
CTACAGTGGAATTACAGTGCACCGGGGGGGCTGAGGAGGTTTTGGGCTCGGAGGGCTAAGACATCCATTGATGTCTTAGGGCTAGGCGTACTAGTCGGTAGGGTGGCTGGTTTTGGGGTGTCCTAAGGAGCAGCGTCAGGTTCAAGCGGTGGATAGCATCAAGCGGAGGATAGCATCAGATTTAGGTATGTAAATTGTTAGGAAATTTATTTATTGAAATATTGAATTGAATGTGCTAGCTTAAGTGAATTTTGAGTAAAATTTAAATTTACTGTTCTGTTCTAAATTAATGGTTGTTATAAGTAAATTAGAGCATTACACACAGGCTATAGTGGTGCAGCAAGCATGTGTACGTGGGAAGTATTGGTGTAGGGTGTGTACATCTTCAAAAAATGAATTTTTAAGAAGAGCAACTCAGAGATGGCTTGGAAAAAATTGCAAGTAAGATGGACAAATTCTAGGTATGCATATGTGGAGCAATTTAGGGTTATAACAGTATGCGAGTCAAAGAAACTGCAGGATACACAATTCATGACCCCCTTCCATGAGGGGGCTAAAATTTTTTGTTTTTTTGCAATTCAAATATTGTAATCTCATAGTCAATCTCAACTGTTCATTATAATGTCACAGATTTGAAGGTAGAAGTTATATTAGGGTATTTTTCCCTAGAAGGTAACCCTCTTTTATTAGGTAATTGTATTGCGGCTATGTATTATTGTGAATATTTGATTCTGGGAGAAGGGACTGTGAGAGAAAGAAGAGGAAGTTACAGTCGGTGTGTTTTAGGTTGTATCCCTTCATTTTGTTGGATAATAAAAAGGAAGGACCTGGAAATTTTTGTGGTGGATGTAGGCCACATTGGGTGAACCACATATATATATGTGTCTCTATTGTATTGTGTATCTTCTGTGTTTTATTTCTGCATTTGTTTTATTTTAATGCTCTGCAATCCTATTTTTCTAACACCTGGTTGAAAGAAGGACCGACATGTAGTCCATCGAGATGGATTCCCAGGGCTTGTCGGGAGTAGGCAGAGGGATGTACATGCATTTTTTCTTAATGGTCAGTTTGGAAATGACGCAGGTCATGTGGGACATGATATACTTGCTGACATCATGTTGAATTTTTGGCCAATAGAAATTTTGTTGTACCACTGCCAGTGTATTTTCTACACTGAAGTGTCCTGCCACCCGACTATAGTGAGATTCCCAAATCAACTTCTCTCACTCTCTTATTGGGACGTAAATATGGCCTAGATGAGACAACAACCTATCCTAAATATGGAAATCAATGACAACTGTGTTTGTGCCTGACATATGGTAGGTAGTGGAAAATTTAGGATCTCTCTCATAGAGTTGGGGTCATCTAGAGGTCTCATGTCTGTAGGAGTGTAGCACCATGGTTAGTGTTGCAACTGGAGGTCGAATTAGGAATTCAATGAAATGGTTGGTATTCCCTATATTATACTTTATGTTGAGATGGAACTGTTGCAATTATGTGTACCACTTCTTATGGAAGTCATCTGCAACTTTCCTTGTGTCTGCATGAAATGTAGAGGCTTATGATCAATGTGGATGAGTGTCTCCTTCCCGAGAATGTAATGCCTCCACTGGATATAGGCTTGTACAATGGAGTACATTTCTTTGTCGTAAGTGGGGTACTTACGAATGGTATATGATAGTGCCTCACTATGATCGGCCACGGGATGTCCATGTTGAGTGAGAACTGTGCCCACAACATATTTGGAAGCATATTTATCAATCTCAAAAGTCTATAGAAGGTCAAGTAATGAGAGCATCAGGGTTGAGCACAAGCGCTTCTTCAAATCATCAAACATTTTCTGTTGTGAATGGCCCCACACAAAAAATTTCGTTCCACCACCCTTAGTCACTTGGTTGAGGGCCCATGCAATGTGGGAGAATCCTAGCATGAACCTATGATAGAATTTTGCAAGGCCTAAGAAGCTCCGAAGCTCTGTGAGTGTGGTCGGGGATGGCCAGTCATGAATGACCTAGATCTTAGCTACATTAACATGCACCCCATGCTCATCAACAATGTATCCTAGGTAATAGACCATGTTCATGTTGAAGGAGAATTTTTCCATATTTGCATATAGTTTTTGGTGTCACAGAGTGTGCAAAACCTGTTGAATATGTTGCAAGTGTTCCGCCCAACTTTTTTTGAAGATGAGGATGTCATCCAAATACACCACCACAAAATAATTGGTGAAAGGACGCAAGATTGAATCCATCATCCTCATGAAAGTTGTTGGGGCATTTTTCAAGCCAAAGGGCATCACCAACCATTCAAAAAGACCTTCTTTGGACTTGAAGGTAGTCTTCCATACATCAGTCTTCTCTATTGGGACCTGGGGGTAGTTGGAGTTCAGATCAATCTTACGAAATTATTTGCCCCCCTTGAGTTGGTCAAGGATATCATCAATTCAAGGAATTGGGTACCAATTCCTGACTTTGATTTTATTTAGGGCCTGGTAATCAATGCAGACTCATTAGGTCTCATATTTCTTCTACAAAAGCACAATTGGGCTTCCACAAGGTGATGAGCTTGATCGGATGTGCCCCTTTTCGAGCATCTCTTGGATCTGGCACTTGATTTCCTCTTTTTCTGATAAAGAGTGGCGATATATTGGCCCATTGATTAGTGGTGTGGTGGGGATCATATTGATTGAGTGCTTGACTTGACAATACAAAGCTACCCTAATGGTGAGGAGAATATATCTTTGTATTCTTCCACGACCTTATCCACTTGCTTATGTTGCATGGAGACACCTGGTGCAAAGGCCATGGATGTGGTTGAAACCTTATGCTCACTTTGAGCGTGAATCACGAAGAAGACAAACTTATTGTTCTGAGAGATGACCTTCCTACATTGCTTGGTAGAGATCAAGGAAATGGCAATAGGTGGGACTACCTCGGGTATCCTATACAATTTCTTGTCCAAAGTAATAATAACACTACAAGGCCTAGACTCATATACAACATGAATTTTCCATGAATAAGGTTGTCCCAAAAGAACATCACAAACTTCAAGGGGGACATATCACATAGTACCTCATATTTGTAGGGATTGATATCGTAGGGCAGACGACATTGTTGGTTGATGCGTAGATCACTCCCTTAGCGGAGTCATCTGATGGTGTATGACTGTGGGTGTGGTGTTGTCAGTAGAGCCAATCGCTTGATGACCTCCACTGAGATGAGGTTCTTTTGGCTACCTCTATCAACGATGAAGTGCAGTAGAGTACCCTTCACCCACATTTGTGAATGAAAGAGGCACTCACTTTCATCTGGTTCATCGGGTTCACCAACCTGGACCTTGGTGGTAGAAACAATGGAACTCAGTTCTACGTTAATGATCTGTCTCAATTGTTTTGGTTCTAAATAAGATTCGGAGCCCACATCTGATTCAGAGGCTTTCACCTCAGCCACCAATGACTGCTTTGAGCGGAATTTAGCAGTGTTATGCCAGGGGATCTTATGGAAATCGCACCACTTCCCAGTGTCTTTCTTTGTCTTCCCACTGTCCTTCTTTGTTTGTGGCATGGGATGGTTGTCTTGAGGATATCCATCCTTTATATATCATCTTTTCTATGGGTTGGGGCTGCCTTTTCCTTGTTTCTTCTTTAAGGGGTTTGCAGACACAAGTTACCGCATTGTTTTTAATCTTTTGCTTGAATTTGATAGCATATCAATATCTCACACCCAAGGACAAGATGTCCAGAAACTCCATTTCTGTTTGGATGTATCTATGTAGAACGTCGCGGTACTTGAGCACTAGATGTCGCTCAAAGTATTTTATACCCAGCTTGGTGCGCAAGGTATGGAATACATTGGTTAACTCTGGCACTATTTGGTCCCTTTCCTGCCACAGTGTGGTCCATCTTGTATGTAAGTCATCATAACTTCCAACAAGGTAGTATTGTTCCTTAATAGAATCCATGAAATAAACCCAAGTGGGTGCGACTACAAATAATGTAGATTCCTCTATTGTATTTTTCTTACAGAAAGTCTCCCACTAATCTTTGACATGGGGGACGGCCTTAAGGAGAAAAAAATATAATCTTTTCTCTATCGAAAAAGTTATGGACAGAAAAATACCCTTCTAGAAGGTTTAACCATTTGTATACAACATCAACATATATTTGACCTTCAAATATAGGAATATCAAAATTGATATGTACCTTGAAGGGGGCAACGCCTCCGCTCAAGGAAGATGTGTTGCCTATTGGCAGTCGTCGAAGGATTTGTGCAAAATTATCCATCATCCCATTCCTCTATAGTGTGAGGGATTCCTCGAGCAATAGTTTAAAGGGATTGCATGCCCCATCGTCTCTCTTTTCTTCCCCCATGGGAGGTCGACGGGTTCAATGAGGTCGATCTTGCAAAGGCTCAAATGGTTCAAGTCCCAACTGCTTATACCTTGACCTCATTGGGGACATGCACAGAGAAACAAATGAAGAGAAAACCGCTCTGATACCACTGATCCGGATTTATGATTGCAACGAAATGAAACACAGATCTATAAAATTAACACATATATACAAATAAAAATAATAGAGATACATTGAAACTTAACTTCTTTTCAATAAATAAATCTATTGAAACTGTAAAATGTAGAATGAAACAATCTTCCTTGAATGGTGGTAACTAATATCTAAGAAGAGATGTGGTAGATACACTCATTCTCCTGGGAAAATTACAATGAGGCCTCCAAGCCTTTTTAGCATCAATAAGTAATCATAAAACCATAGACATCTAAAAACCCAACTCTAGGAGATGAAGCACCAAAAGTCATGTGGGCCCCGATGGGGTAAGTTGGTACCTCAACTTCTTCAAGTCGTAACTTTTTCATATGATCTCTGTTGTAGGCACACAATAGCCCACTGGAAAGGTATATCCTAGGAATACACATGTTTTCATCACATTGTGACTATGTCTATAGTGTGACTATGGAGATCCCAAAAAACATTGTGTAGGGCCTCAAAATGGCCCCAAAAGTTTAGGACCTGAAAAGATAGAAAACAAATGCCAAGATGAAAATTGTATGTGAACCAGTTGGAATAGGTGGGTGGCCATTGATATCCACCTGAATCATCCATGATATCATTCACTTCAAAGTATGATTTAATATTCACCCCTTCAATATTCACTTCTACTTGCTCTAAATGACCAATGGGATCAATTTGGTATTGATTAGATAGCCTGAGTTGAATGGGGGACCACACTAAGATTGAATTTCCCATCAACTCCTAAGATTTATTTGGAAATATGTTCAAATCATATCTCAAGTTGAACATGATACCATCCATCTCATAGGTTCCGATTTCATCTGTCATTTTGAACTCTCTTCTTGTGCGCTTATGTTTTCTCACCTGGTGCACATCCCTTTATGGAAGCAGGGAAGATATAGCTACAACAGTCTCTTCTTCCCCCATACATATTTTCAACATGTGTGTCAAATTATTTGTAGCATCAATATCACTTAACATTTTCAAACAAAAACACAAGAAATTACTTACTTGATCCTCTACTTTCTCCTTGTGACAAGTGTTGCATTGTGTTTCTCTCACGCTGGGCATCACAACTCTTCATGCACATTCTCCTCGATTTCCCTTTTTTGTCCCGTTGTGCCTATTCCTATATGAAGGCCTCTTCCAGTGACCTTTTTGTCACAAATTGTATATCTTCATGCACACAAGCTTCCTCCAACGATTTATGTGTTGCTCAGTGTTATTCTTCATGGACGTGAGCCTCCTCTAATGATCTATGTGTGGCTTGTTGCACATCTTTGTGCACCCTGGATTCCTCTAGTGACCTTTACATAATACTTTGTAACTATTCTCATGCTCTTTCTTCCTCTAGATCCCTCTACATGTCACGCAGGAATTTCTTTTGTTGCGCAGCACCAAACATATGAGGTTCTTGCACCTCTTTTCTAATCTTCTCTTCCATGTCCTGACCCAATATTTCTCCGCACTCTAATTCCACTCCCATACAAACTCCTCCTCGAGTTACCACCCACACATTATCTTCTTCCTCTGGCTTCTAATTTCCGCGTAGTTCTGCAATCACTATATTGAAGTGTACCTTCTTCTCTTCCCACTTTTCCAACAAGTCTAGGTAATATTCTATGACATGCTATGTATTGTTACAGTACCCACAGAGAGCACACAGTTTATTAAAAGATAATGACATGTGGCCCAATTCACCATAATTAAAACAAATAGGTGGTATTCCTCCACTACTACCAGATCCTCTTCATAATCCTTGTCCATATCCTCCTCTCGAAGCTCCTTGGTATCCTCCTCTATTTGTACCTTTGCAGTTCCCACCTTTTTATTCTTCCTGGACTTGGAAGGCATCAATATTTTGCTCCTACATCAACTAAAGTGACCAAAATTTGTTCACATCATGCCCCATGGATTTTAAGAACTCGAAAAATAGAGTATGCAGTCTTGTTATACTCTTGTAGTGTTGGGCACCAGGGAGGTATATGTCCCCATTGTCTACAAATCTTACACCACTTGGTCTGAGGTGTAGTTGTAAATGGATTTGGTGCACCCATCACCATGTATCTCCCTAGCATCCAATATCCATTCAAATGATGGCCTTTTGTGCGACACATAGTACACCACACATGCTCATGCACCACCTTATCCTTAGCCATATCTTGTAACTGCATGTTAAGATTTGTGACCTAATATTGCACCTACGCCATCCTTGTTGATGTCTCACCACATCCTAGTCTAGCCTCTAGGCACATTGCAATATCCGCAACCTCTGCTTGAGTCGTCACCTTCTAGTGGGTGAGAAGAACTCAAATATAGGGTAGGACTCCTACTATAAATCACTTTTTTGGCACAGGGGCAGACCCATGGTTCAACGCTTCAACAATGCACCAACAAATCCTTAACTACTGGCCCTTTCGGCAACACCTGTGAAGCAGGTGAAGTCTCAACCGAGGTATAAGCAGGGGGGGTTACAGGAAGCGGGTGTCTGTAATCAAGCTGGGACATAGATCTATGATATCAACTCTTTGCAGAGTATTCTAGAAACACTTAGAAGGTGATATGCATTAGCTTTAATAACATCGCAGAACATACCCTAATAGAGACCAACATAGTAACAACAAAGGTTAAGCACTTCAACCACTTAGAAAATAGGTTATATCTAGCATTCATTCATATTTAAGACAAGTAAAGCACTAAGCAACAATAGATCCATCTATCATACATAATAATCAAAGCAGTGCGCATATTCATTACATAAACAATACAACACAAAGCCAACCAAAGACACAATATATATGTGGTTCACCCCAGTGTGGGGCTACGTCCACCAACTGCTTCATCTTCTTTATTATTCTTCAATCTCTTACATTCATTTTCTCCTATGCACCAAGCCACAGAGCCAAGCTTCGCACTATATAGGAGATCTGTGCACTGAGCACTAGATTCTCCTTCCAAAACTAGGTCAAGGAACATAGCCAACTTCTCTAGCAAGCACAGAGCTTTCACACATACACATCCTATTGCACAAAGCAATTCAAACTATTTTCACTTAGCTACCAAGACTTTGCTACTTCTACCATACATTCTTACTTATTTATACTTTTACAATCCCTTACAATAAGGCCTAGTCATGGGTGAACCCCATGGGCCGACATCCCATAACCCATTACAAAAAACCTAGAGACCCCTTCCTAGGTCCACATAGCCCGAAAAATAAGTGAGATCCATGATCTCAGCTCCGCCTGGGCGCTCATTTCTCGACCAATGTGTTGAAGTCCAAAAAGTGGTCAACCTAACCAAGTTTTTCTCAAAACTTGGTCAAGGGCCAACAGGCCCCCAACACTCAACTGTGACTCGTCCCGAGTCACTCAAGTTTGGTCAATGTTGATTCAAAGGCCTCGAGCCTCACTCGAGCTTCCTCGACTTGCTTCTTTGCCTAAGCCCCCTGCTCAACGAGCTCCTGGATCATCTGATCTATAACAGACCCTTACATGCACTGTTCCATTGCTGCAACCACTTGGTCCAATTGCGATCCCTGTCCCTCAATCTCTTCAAACACCATGCAGGATTCATCCTGCACAAGTTGCAACTTCTACATGACTTCCATTACCCTGCCCTAGAGGGAAGTGATCTGTTGTTGAACTGCATGCTGCTCCTAGGATCTTTTAATTCTTTCAACTATGATGAGTAGCTTCATCTATGCCTACACGGAGAATGCTTGTTGTTGTGCCTCCTGTAACTGTGCTTCCAGTTTCCTTAGCTCAGGATCTTCTGTGAGGCATTCATAAGTTTGTGTGCTTCTATCGCTCAATTGTTTGCACTCTGAGGTGAGGGCCCTTATCCTTATTACTATTTTCTTGGTGTTTTCCTCCCTCTAATCACGCACTTCCTGTGGGATGCCCGGTACTTCTTGGACCTCCAACTCTGTTATCCTCACTTGAAGTTGTTGGATGGTCTCAACGAGATTAAATACTTGAGCCTCGACTGACTCCTAATCCTCATGTGCCAAGCTAGGCACAGAGCAGCATGATTTATTTACCGCTTCTTTGACCATAGTCTACTCTGCGATCAACTGCTCTTTTTCTCTCTGTAGCTTCGCTTTGTCCTCCTGGAGCATCGCCCAAAACTCTTCTCTCTCACTTTCATATGCGGTTACACTATATCTCACTACTCATAATTGCTATAAGACTTCATATTTCTCTTGTTTCAAGGATTATGTATCCTTCTCCTTTTCTTCCTGAATTTTCGGAAGTCGAGCCTCTGTCACATCTGCTAGTCTTCTCAATTGGGTTGGTTCATCCCCCAATTCTGCAATCAGTGACGAGGAAGGCACGGTAGGTACTATGTGGACCAAATAAATAGCTTGTTGTATTTCCTTCGGCTCCTTCTCGATTCTTCCATACAACTCCTCCTGCTTCACTCCATATCTATGCAGTATGTCCCCAGAATAATCCTCCATCGCTCTGTGGACCAAACTGATGTCATCTTCCATGAGCGTTGCTTCTAACTGGGGCTTACTAGCGTGCATCTTCTTTCTTGCTAAAGGTTTCTATGAAGAAACCTTCCTCTTTTGCAATGTTTCTATTTCAACAGGGGGATATTTCAACAGTGTAGCTTTGCCTCCTCCTTGTCCATCTTCTTCATCTCCTCCTCCTCCTAGAAAGCCAAATCCATTTTCTTTAGAGGCGTTGTCCTCCTCATCGGTCTCTATATTTTGGAATTCTTCCTGCTTCTTCTTCTTCTTATTTTTCGCACTGGACTATCCAACATGCTCAACTCGGGTGACCATGGGGCTTCCTATGGTGTCAATGTCAGAGAGTTCTGCATCAGCAACGGGTACAAGGATATCCTCCAGCCAATCCTTGGCGATCTTCTCCATGTCTTCATATGTTAGCTTAAAGTACGATTGTAACTCTTCCTTGTTCTCATCTCTGCGCGTAGTGATATAGACGAAATGTGGATCTACATGGAACTTTTCTATCAATCTGTATTGGTGCAGGGTGTGTGGTGTCATGCACGAAAATGACTCAATGGAAACCTTCAGTTGTTGATAATACGCATGAAACATAGCGTTGGACTGCCACTTCTTTTTCATGTCATTGGTGTACCACAAGGTAGAAAACCTAGCGGCCAACATCTCTGATGGTTCGATCTTCGGAAAGGTGGCTCCTTCATGCATTTTCCAAGAAAAAAATGCAATCAAAACGATCAACCAACTGAAGTGGAATTTGTATCCCAAATCATGAGCTTTTCGGTAGTATTTCTCCAGTTCATTGATGAAGTAACTCACCCAATTCATCTGCATTCCCTCCACACATTTTCCTGTGAGGTCCACCATGAACCCGATGACCTGTGTGGGGTGGTTCTTCACTATGAGATTTCCAGCTATGAGTTTTAAAGTGAGGCGCACTACGCCATCCTGTATAGAGGCTACTTTGTAACCTCTCTTTCCTTTTTCGACTTTATCATAAGCCTCCTTAATGCGCTGTGCCAGGGAGCAGTCTAAGGCCTTCCCTGGGTAAAACTTTTGAGGGTCAGGTCCCTTCATGCTTAATCCTATAATATGGTGGATCAACGTTGGATCCACAGTAATCCTCTAGTCGAGACACAAGTATCCTCCATGGTAGCATGACAATAGGAGTTTAACGCAAGCATTAACCTCCCTGTGATGGCCAAAATGGGGAATAATCATCACATTTAGCACGGTGGAATGCACCTCTCCCTTAATCTATGGTTGGGAGACGAGGCGAGGCTTCTTCCCATTTGACTTCGTCAAGTATCGGTGGGGTGATAGCATAGCATAGTTATTTTTGTCTTCTAGGTTGAAGTCATTTTTCTTCAGCCGCGGGATCTATCATAGTTGGCTCCCGACTACGTGTATTCCTTTCAGAATGTACGCGGTGAAAAAAGTGTACTCATAGTCTCATGGAATGTTGTCGCGGTTAACTACACCAGCCAAAGGTGGGATATAGTCTGGTAGGATGGAAACCTTCAGATAGTTGTCTGTCGGCCATTATCTTTGAGGACATTCTCGACATACTTCTCTAATTTAGTAGGTTCGCGTGACATTCTCATTGTTAAACAGAGAGGTCAGGGTAGGCGAACGGATAAGCGGGTTAGACAAATAGATAGTGACGTCTAGTTTCTGATAACACAGCTCGACACACAATCAATTCTTTGCGATCTCAGTTAATCACAGGTGGAGAAAAGTGGTCCCGACGCAGCGTCTGACGGGTTAAATAAGCGGGGCCTCGTAACGGATTCTTCCAACTGGCAGAAATGCTTTCATCAATGTGAATTTGTCTGTTATGGAGCGGTCTCAATGTCCCAAAAGCAGTCCATCCTCCCATAAATGTGTTTTCTAACCATTCTGGAGCATCGTTCTATCGGTCGGGGTGCCTCCAATGGTCATATAGCTTCGCTAGGGAAAAGTCTCATTCTGCGCGGTCCTGTTGTTCCAGTGAAGTTCAAATCCAGTGAACCTGCCTCCTGTGAGGTTCTAGTCTATGAAGTCTTCCATCTAGTCTTTGTAGCTTTATGTAGCTTTTCCATCTTAGCTTTATTTTTACTGAGCTTCCTTGCCTTCTTTCCTGTGATCTGCGTCTCTCTAACTGTGTCCGGGATCCTCTTTCCATTCTTATTCTTATCTTCTCCTAGTGTAGTGACTTCGCATTGTTGATGTGCTCTCAAAGGGTCTGAAGTTAATATCCCTTCTCTTAATACTTCCTGGGTGGATATACTTATTTCTTTCATGGATAGGTCTTTCAAACCTTCTTTCATTTTTTCAACCTTGACAACTAATTCCCTTTCCTTGTGTCCCTCCAATGTTGTTACTTTGTTCTGTTGCTTCGACTTATCTTCTCGTTCTTCTATTAGTCGGTCTATTTTTCTTCTGATTTGATCCCTCTCAATCCAAGTCTTTCCTAACAAAAGTGGGAAAGGGGCGTTGTTCTCAACAAACTTAATGACTTCAAATTCCTCTTCAGTTGATGTTCCATGGATAATAATAGGTACATTAGTAACTCTTCCACATAAAGTTGTCATATTACCCTTAAAAAATCCTATCCTTCCCAATGAAGGTATCACAATAGGATTTCCCAAAATTTCCCAAGTGTCTTCTATCATAATATTCATTTGTGTTTTTTCTACCAAGACACAGTCTATGTCGAAGTCTTATATTCTTGCACTTATGCATTGTTTTACTTTCAGGATCTTTGGTAAACTAACATCTTTGTGAACATCCATTATTTCTTTAAATTGTAATAACATAGTCTAAGATTTCTCTGATTCTTTCTCTTTATGATTCTCTAACATCCTCTTCGTCTCTTGACTTCCTTCATAGTTTTCTTGTCTCATATTCATTCTTTCAACTTTAGCAATCATCCTTGGACAATCCTCAACCTCATGACCAATAGTTTTACAAAAAAGACAAATAGGACATGTACCAGGACATTCCTTAGAAATATGTCATGATCTTATGCAGTTATAACACAATGTCAATCCTCTTTTCCTCTTGTATGTTCCCTAACCTCTTATGTATTTCACACTAGGATCACAGTGTTGCACCTGCAATCTGTAAAAATTCTTACTAGGTTCCTGCATCCACTTATTAGTCCAAAAAATATTTCTATGCATAGGAATAACATATCTTTCTTCATTTCTATTAGCTTTACTTAGATCAACTCTTTCTTCCAACTGTTCCCTAGCCTTCAAACTAGGACAAAATCTATTAAACATACCTAAATTCATGCTTTCGAAACAAAAATTTTCACTTATCTTACTCTTATCAAAGCACAAATCTTTACCTTTCTTCGGATCAAAATTCTTTCTCAGCATAGAGCTTCATAAGTCAAGTAGAGTATTACGCACTTCAGTATCATATCTACAGACAGAGCTTATCTTTTCTTTACTTCAGTTCCTAGCAATCACAGTTTCATTCATGACAACGGAACCATTTGTTGGCACAGGGGCAAACCCAGGGTTTAACGCTTCAACAACGCACCAACAAAACACTTCAATGCAGCAATACCTGTGAAGCAGGCAAAGTATCACCCGAGGTAGAAGCAAGTGGGGTTACAGGACGCAGGTGTATGTAGCCAATATGGGACACAGATATGTGATAACAATGCTTCACAGAGTATTCTAGCAACACTTAGAAGGTCATATGCATTAGCTTTAATAACATCGTAGAACATACCCTAATAGAGATCGGCGCAGTAACAACAAAGTTTAAGCACTTCAACCACTTAGCACATAGGTTATATCTAGCATTCATTCATATTTAAGACAAGTAAAGCACTAAGCAACAACAGATCTATCTATCATACATAATAATCAAAGTACTGATCATATTCATTGCATAAATAATACAGCACAAATCCAACCAAAGACACAAGATATACGTGGTTCACCCCAGTGTGGGGCTACATCCACCAACTGCTTCATCTTCTTTATTATTCTTCAATATCTTACATTCATTTTATCTTGTGCACCAAGCCACAGAACCAAGCTTCGCACCAGACAGAAGATCTGCACACTAAGCACCAGATCCTCCTTCCAAAACCAAGTCAAGGCATAGAGACAACTTCTCTAGCGAGCACATAGCCTTCACACATACACATCTTGTTGCACAAATCAATTCAAAATATTTTCACTTAGCTACCAAGACTTCTCTACTTATACCATACACTCTTACTTATTTATACTTTTACAATCCTTTACAATAAGGCCTAGTCATGGGTAGACCCCATGGGCCAACATCCCATAACCCATTACAAAATCCCTAGAGACCTCCTTTTGGGTCCACATAGCCTACAAAATAAGTGAGATCCGTGATCTCATCTCTGCCTGGGCACTCCTTTCTCGACCAATGTGTCGAAGTCCAAAAAGTGGTCAAACTTGACCAAGGTTTTCTCAAAACTTGGTCAAGGGCCAACACACTCCATGTGTTGAAAGTATTAGATCTAAAATGTCATCCTATGCAATAATATATTGAATCGTTGTTCATAGTCCCAGACAATTTCTCTAGCCTTCTACTTTGTCTCTTTGATTTCAATGATACACTGTGATTCTAACGCAGGCTTATAAAACTCCCTAAGAAGATCTCTCTTAATCTTTGTTAGGAACCTAGTATGCCCCATCAGCATAGCACCTTTTTACTTCATATACCACATCAAAGATTTTTCTTTGAAGGTGGTCTCCAATTGTTTTATCTTCAATGCTTCATCCATGATTCTCTGCATAGAACATATAGCTTCACATGTAAACCAATGCTACTCGACATCATCCTTACCCGTCCCATGCAACACGGGTAACCTCAAAGTTATGTCTCAATTCACCATCCTCAACCTAGTGATATGTCCTCCTGACTGGCTACTAGATTTTGATGATACAGATACTAATACCGAAAATATTCCTTGTGAAGTATTGCTAAGGTTGACCTCTTCTTCACTCGTCTCTTCACTTCTCCTTTATTCTACTCTTTCTTCTTCTGCTCCTATCTTTGCACTTTATTTTGTTATTTCTTCTTGGTTGGAAATACGCAAGGGGGGTGGCTCAGAGAGGGTGATCCTCCATCTTCTCTCATCATCTTTAGTGAGGGATCCCAAAGATATTCCTACATGTATCCATGTAAGTCCATTCACAATAGGTAAAGACTCTTCCCCTATTCTAAGGGGTCTATCGCCATCTCCTACCACATCAAAACTTATACTTTGTGTCTCATCTTCCTGCGATGTTACCACATCTCTCAATATTCAAGGGGATCTGAATTATTCTTATCTGACCCAACTACCACTACTCCTAGTATCCTCACTTGATACCCTACTCCTAACATTGTGTCTCTTCAACGACCTATCTTCTTTTGTGCTCCTCTCTGGCACAACACTCTCTCTCGAACATCCTCACTCTCTTCCATGCATCCTCCTAGTGTGGTCTCATTTCTCTTCATCTTGGGTCTGACCCCTCATCCTTCACTCCTTTCTATCTTCTTTTCACTCCTTTGTTCGGATTTCCTTATTATCTCAACTCTACTTGACTACCTTCTGACTCTTTTCCTCTTCTGCTCTTATGGGTCCATTCTCTTCTTACCTCATCTCATCATCTTATGGATCCTTTCTAATGGATCCATTTTATATCTCTTTCCCCCTTCTTTCCATCCCCCCTCTCTATGAGGGGGTCTACTCGGCCATTCTAGCAGTCTCCATGTGCATCATCCCTTTCTCTATAAACAATATCTTAATCCACTTGGGAATTTCTTCCAACGACCTCTTTCTAGGGTCGTTCGCAAATTTTCTTGCAGCCTCACTAAAAGAACCACTATATTCAATGGTGAAGTCCATGATATATCCTTCCTTCATTTGGTTGAACCATAATTTGATTTCTCGAGCCTACTTGTTATCCATAAATTTAAGTTTAGTGATTGTAGTCTAGTCCCATACTAGTGGTTCTTGTTCTCCAAAAGTAGTATTAATAGTCGTCTAGCTCTTCAACCATTCATACAATAAAAAAGGAAACTCGACAAAGAAAAATTTGTGCAAATCTATGTATATATTCCTTTGTTTCTAGTGTTCTACATTGGTTAGCAGGTCCATGGTCTCTCATGATGCAAACTCATCTTCCTTTTCAGATAACCAATCTTGTATCTCATCCTGAGATGGATTCCACCTCATTCTTTCCCTTCATCATGCAATACAAAACCTTCAACTCCCAGAAATAAAACCATTTTTTGGCTTGTTGGATTATGTCTACTCTCCTCGTTGGGGGATTTAAGACCAAGGGTTCATCAATATTGACCAAAAAAAAACCCAAGTCACTGGCATATTCAATCTTCAGTCTAGGACATAATAAGATATCACTTGAGATGCCATGAGAATCATAGAGACCGATATTATTGTGTCGTATGTGAAGGGACAGTGCATACAGGAAAGCCTCTCTGGTAAAAATACATTTCTTCACTCATGATGAAATACAAAGTAATAAGCACTAACTAGTAAGAAAAACATACATGAAAATTGGAATACACATAGCATATTGCAAAGAGACAAAAGGACTTTGTACAATATTCATTGACTTCAAAATGCATACAAGGATAAGACCCATAACAAAGAACTATGCATCATTCACTTCGAGTTCATTCAAAAATCATTACATTCAACTATTTTATGCTCTCTCTTCTCATTCCTTCATTCCTACACATTTCTGGTTCCAATATAGACTCATCCAAAACTAGGCATGGAACTCTCTATTTTTGTTCCACTCAACTCTTTGTTGCAGGCATGCACTCTATGTTCTAATACTCTCCTATGTTCTGACTTACTCTATTGACTATTTTTCTCCACTCCTCCACTCTACTCTCTTGAGTGAAGTCCATATCCACATTCACTTCATGCCTGCATGCATTCACTGAATCTTCCTAGAGCATGGAAATCCTAACTAACTTTCCATATTATCCATACCTTTACCCAAAATCATTCTGGTCATTATAGTACTTGATTACAAAATATTCCCAAATAAACGCTCATATTCATTGCATGTGGTCTTCTCTTGGATTACTTCCACGTAATGTAAAACTAGGTTGGTTCACACAATCTTCCTTTGGGAAGCATTGTTGCTAATCCTTTATTGCACCATGCATTGTATATTCATGGATGCATGTGCAATATTGATTTGTGGCATGTGTGAAACTTAGCCAAAACCTTGGGTGCCAACATCAACCATAGTATTCTCCCATTCAGGTCGACCATGTTTATTTTCATATGTTTCTATATCACATGCCATCAGATCAACACCACCATATTTTTTTTAAATTCGTATTTTCCTCGAGTCATTGATGTCCTTTATGTTAGCTCCAATAGACTCAATTTCCTTAGTATCCTATCGAGGTAGACAAGTATTATGCAATGAAGAGGTTCCTATTAAATTAGTAATTGATTTCGTAGTCAATGATTGACTACAAGTTGAAATCGGTAAACGAGCCAATTGTCAAGTCAATTCTCCAATATGATACTCAATCATTATAGTCTCCTTCACAATTTCAAAAGGATCACTTTTCATCAAACCAGAGGAGGAATTTAATATCTTAATATTTGAGGTCTTCTCATCAAATATAACATCTCTCTTGAGAATGATAAGTTGTTTAATTAGGTCGAATAATATATAGGCTTCCAACTCCTTAGAGTAATCCATCATGATGCAAGCATGACTCTTTGCATCTAGCTTATTCCTACAGTCATCCAGTATGTGCACCCATGCAATACATCCAAACATTCTAAGGTATTCGACTAAGGGTTTTCTACCACTCCATTTCTCTATAGGATTCATATCACATACCAACTTTAGTTGAAATAAAGTGAGTCGAAAAACCTTTGGCTTGGAGTAAACAACATGCCATTTTGAGCAAATTCTAGTTTTCCTTTCCGCAACTCCATTCTACTGAGGTGTGTGAGGTACAAATATTTTCCAAGAGGGACCATGCTAGGATATATAATATTCAAATAGTCTACCCACATATTCTGCACCATTTTTTTTATCACAAACATTTCACAGGTCAACCACTTTGCTTCTCTACCAATGCCCTAAATTCCTTGAACTTCTCAAATATGTGACCCTTATTCTTCAATAAATATACCCAAGTGTACCTGGAGAAATCATCCATGAAAGTTAAAGTGTACCTCACACTTTCTAGTGATGTTTTCTCAGGGAACAAAGATCATGATGGACAAGTTCCAATTGAGTCTTTACTCTCCAAGATTTCCCTATCTCAAAAGGAGCCTCATGATGTTTTCCAATCACACACCCTTCACATACTCTACTAGGGAGAAAAAAATTAGGTAGTTTAGTAACGATGTTATGTTTCATCATCAATTTCCATAATTTGCATTCTCTTTATATTGTCAATAAGAACATATTTTTCTTCCTTGGACATGCTAGAGTGCAGAGTGTTGGAGGCACTCCTATACATCTTCGGCCTTGGGTGGAGGAACTTGGAGCCTAGTTCTAGGACTGTGCCATAGCTGTTACAGGTTGTAACCAACCCATTTTTTATGTTATCAATAAAGGATCTCTCATTCTCGGCCATATTTTGTGTTGATCCATGTTTTGTATAAGATTATATGTATCTTTTTTTGAATCTAACATCTAAATTGAAATAGTTATATTTAGTTCGTTAGCAGGTAACTACCTATTTGTAGTTGTATACTTCTTTGTTTGTAGGCTTTTCAGAGGATTGTCTATAAGGAGTTCTGGAGAAAAAGAACTTAATTGGTATCTACTTCAAACGTAGGATTTCAAGTATGCTTTCCTTCATATCTTCTGAAAGTTTGCTATTGCAAGTAATTATCTTTAATTAACTATCTAATTAGAGTTTGAGAGAGGTTTCCTTGGGTTCTAATCTATTGTGGTTCTAACCCAAAAACCATAGGACATAAAATTTTGTAAAAAAGTCAGTGACCATACTAGAGAATATCCCTTTTTGGGTCGCTAGGGGTGTTTGGTGGTTGCATTTCTTTTTGAATCTCTTTTTGTATTTCGAACCTTGGTTCAACATTCTCTTGATTTGTCTAATATTTTGTGAGTCTTCCATCTTTCCTCCCTCAAGTTTTAGGGTTTTTATTTGGAGTACATAGATGAATTTCCTTGAAAATATTCACTTACATAAGTTTTTATATGCAACCTATGGTGGAGCAACCCACGTACAACCCCTAAAAGGTGACCTTTTCATTATTTTTCATCTTTTTTTGGGACCTGTTTTGATTGTTTGAGGGGTCATTTGGACTTAGTTTTGGCTGAAATGTTTTTTGGGAGTTGGTAGGTGGATAAAGTATCATATTTGAAGAGACAAACAAAGATTTGGATGCTTATTTTCCTTCTTTTAATCTCTTGGATTTCACTTCTATAAGACTAGTCTTGTTCTCAGGATCTCAGTTTTCTAGTCGTTGTTGTGGTCATCTTGGAAACTTGAGTTTGTATTTGGGTTCAAAACTTTTCTTTGGTGCTTTCCTTGAATTTTTTAAACATAAAAACACAAAAATATTATTTATTTTAGCATCTTTTATTTAGTTTTTCTTTGTTATGAAGAAAACAAAATGAAAAAACCTAGTTTTTGCTAGTTAGGTCTATTTCTTTCTTTGCATTGTTTTGCATTGTTATTTGAAAAAGAAAAAGATATTAGCATAGGATTTTATTTTATTATCATATTGAAAGAATTTCAAAACAAAAATAACAAAGAGCATCCTCGTGTTTGCTTCTTTTCCTTTTAACAAAAGGTTGTGTTATGCATTTTGCATCAGAAAGAAAAAAAAAAATTGCATTTCAAGGTTTGAGGGATTGTTCATGTATTTTTCTTTTTTTTAACTATTTTTCATTGAAGGATTAGTGTAAAGTTTTATTTTCCATTGTTCTTTTAAGTTTCATTTTTTGCAATATTCTCAAACAACATTAGTTTCACTTCCATACCCTCTGAGTAAGAACAACCACTAAAATGAACACTAAATTTAAAATTAACTAGACTTTGTTTCTAGGGTTCAAAAACAAGTCTAGGGTTAGGGACATGGGTTAGGAATGGAGAGTAACTCTCCAAGGACAGTAAAAAAAATAGGAGTTTAAGCTAGGGAGATTTCAAACCCAAATGTCATATAAGTATATCTTAGAAGCTCCTCTAATACAAGAATCAAACATCAAGTCGCGCAAAGGAGAGTCGAGGAGATAACCCCAACGAACCTTAACTGAGCGTAGTGGAGAGATCGTATATTGGGAGTTTTGTCAATGACCTTACCTCCATGATAGGTGGCTCTTTCGAGGCTTTAGGCTTAGTTACCCTTCCCATATGTTCAATCTTGAATTTTGACTGTACCCCCTGGATGCTAACTGCGAGTTGGTGACCTTATTTTATTTTCTTAGGGATCTCAAAGGTGACTACGGGGGGTTTCACGTGGTATCTGCGGTATATTTCTTATAAAAAAATTCATTACTTTTGGAGGGAACCCCACGAAGCATGGGTGCTTGCACCATATAAGGATGGTCAGTGGAGGTCAGAGTAATTGCTTCTCACTCCATTGTTCATTGGTCCACGGGGCTTAATCAACCCGTTCCTTCGTCTGTAAGGTCCCTTTCCACGTTTTCATTGCTTTGGACTCAGGACCTTATCCACCTGGGATAAAGTTTTGAAGAAGTTGTCTACTTGCGATGTTCCTCTTAGGAGGTTTTAGTGGAGTGTTTCTTTGTATAGGTTTCCTTAGTTTGGGTCAACATCACCACTTTTAGATAGTTGATTCAAGGTGGTAAACCAACCGCCTTGTTGGTCAGAAAGGAGACCTGGTCTTTCTCTTGAAAGTGTGGAGCCTACTCCTAGAAGGCATGGGTTTTTATACCACTGGTTCACTAGAGTCAGTGTGTGATACTTTTATGGGCATGAAAAATCCTACAAGGGACAAACTTGTGCATTAGAAAGCTACGACCAAAGTTCTTTAGGATACCAACCAAGGGAACCTTGCCCAAGGGGATTCTTGTGCTTTTCCATTCTTTGGAAACATTAGTGCCCCCTTGATGGTCACTTTGAACATTCTTGGGTTAAATGTAGTTCTACCGATTTGGTTGTGGACCACTCCAAATGTCTCGAATTGATCCAGATTTATTTTCGAAACGAAATGAAAGAAGAGAAATTAAAATGAGATTCTCATGAAAATTGTGAGAAACAGAGAAATACAACAATACTTGATATCTATTAATGAAATATTTGTAAAGAGACCGTAAAAATAAAGTGTAAGACTCACTAGAATGGTGGAAGATTTATCTCTGAGAAGAGATGTGACAGCTACGCTCATTCTCCATAAGATCCTTACAATGAGGCTCTGAAGGCCTTTTTATGATAAACATGAATGTTAAAACCCTATACATCCAAAAACCTAACCCTAGGAGATGAAACGCCAAAATTCATGTGGGCCCCGTTTGGGTAAGTTAGTACATTAACTTCCCAGGGTCGTAACTTTTGCATATGATCTATGTTTTAGGCGCGTGATAGCCTGTTGGAAAGGTCTTTTCGAGAATTATGCATTACACCTTCAAAATTTGACTACGTCTATAGTTTGACATTGGTGAGCCAAAAAAATATCTTTTAGAACCCTTAAACGTCCCTGGAAGTACAACAATATGTGCTCACATGAAAATATACAAAATAAGCCAGTTGGCTTAGGTGGGATGCCACCAGTATCCACCTGGAATATGTGTAGGGCTTTAGATAGCCCCAGAAGTGTAGAAACCACAATTACAAAGAAGTACATAAGAACCTATTGCACTAACAACTAACAAGAGGAGTCAGTTGGAACAGGGGGGTGACCACCAATATCCACCTGGATTACGAATTCTCTTGATTCTTCTTATATAATCACCTTATTTCATGGGCATCATATGGATTTTGATCCTTCATATTTTATGTCCACGAAGTATACTCCTTCTTCGTCTCCCTCTTCGGGTGAAAGTCGTGCTATTAGTAACCAGAATTCTAAGAGGAATAGGATCAGGAAGAGTAAGAAGAAAAATTCACCAACCTATGTGAGTCATGTTGGAGACCAACAACCAACCTCTACGAGTCATGTTGGGGGCACAAGTCTAATCACTGCTATTCATATTGGACAAAATTCACCAACCTCTATGAGTCATGTTGGAGACTAGGAACCAACCTCTACGAGTCATGCTAGGAGTGAAATTCCATCCACTGCAAGTCATACTCGCATCAAGGCACCAACCTCTACTAGTCATGTTAGAGACATGTTACCAGCCTCTACAAGTCATTCTAAAGATAAGAAACCAACTGTTACAAGTCATGTTGGGGGCACAAGTCTAGGAACTGCTAGTCATACTAGAAAAAGGTTACCAACCTCTACAATTCATGTTGGAGATCAACACCTAGTTGTTGCAAGTCATGTTGGGGGCAACCTACCATCCACTGTAAGTCATGTTGGGGGCATTAATAATGTTGAGAAGCCTATATGAATAGGACATAAGCCCATGTCCCCTTGTAATATTTGTGAAGGATACCACCTTACTCATTTGTGCCCTGAAATTCAAGCGGTAAGAAGACTATGCTCCTTGTCTGATGACCCTTCTAGTCCTGAGCCATTTTCGGTTTCCCAACAACCTATTCAACCATTGGTCGATCCCACTCTTCTCTTGGAGAGTGACAAGTATAAGGAAGTGATCTCTATGATGCAATTTTCAGTCGATCCCACTCTTGTTTTGGGGAGTGATGTGTCTTTTGACCATGTCCTTAGCATTTCCAGTTTAGTACCTTCTAAACAAGGGGGGATTCCACTCTCTTCAAGTATGCTCCCTCCAAGTCCTAGGATGATTTCCTTTGATTGAAATGATCTTATTGATCCTCACCTTCCTTCTTTTGCACCTTTTCAAATAATTATTATTCTTAAATATTATTTGAAATAAATTCGTCGATGTATTATAGATGAAGGATCCTCTGCAAGTCTTTTATCATCCTCGGCTTGGAAATATTTAGGTTCTCCCAAGATTGTGTCAACAACTAGTGAGTTGTTGGCTTTCGACAGAAGACCTAGTGAAATTTTGGGGATTCTTCCTTAGTTTCCTATTACTTTAGGTGGGAATATTTTCATTTTCTATATTTTAGTGGTGTCATGCCCTTTGGACTTTAATATCCTTCTTGGGAATGATTATGTATATGCAATGAATGTTTTGGTGTCTACGCTCTTTCATGCGATTCATTTACCTCACAACAAAATCATTGTCACTATTGATCAAATTTCATCTGATAATCATCATCCTAGTTCGATTTCAGCTCAGGTTCCCTCTTTGTGTGTTCCTAGTGTTTGAGTAGACTCTTCCCCACTAGGGGTAAATTATGTGGTGTCTTATCCTTAGTGTTCAATTTCTCGTAAGAAGGATACTTTACAGTATGTTCTCCTTCTAGATACAAATTATTAACAATTTATCTGGTGTTGTACCCAATGGGGGCTTGTAAGCCTTTGCTTTCCCCTCTTGGCCCGAGTAATCTAGTGCTTCCCCTTGAGTTTGATCTTAATGCTTGTGAGACCTAGTATTTGTGTGCTATATAGCCTCGATTTCATGGATGTTGAGTTTCCTTTAGATGAGGCCATCCTTGAAGTTATGCTTATGGATCCTCGACCTCTTCCTAAACCGGAAAATTTACAGGTTTGTTACCAAATAATTCCTTGGTACATATTATACTTTTAAGGTTGCTTGTTTTCAAGTTCTGTATCCCATAACACTTTTTTTTATCAAAGGTTTCTATATTGGACTTATTAACTTCTGGGTGAGTGTTTTTGGCCTTATACACAGTACTTTGAAGACATTTTTCTTTGGTACATTTTCTTCCATGTTGATCCATTCTAATAGGTAATAATATTGAAAATGGCATATAAGTTAGACTTTCCCCTTCATGCATTGTTGCATTATCCATTTCTTGTTTTATTTTTCCTTAGGATCGACCCCACTTAGTTGCGACATAAAACCTTGTTTGTTGTTTAGAAGTGTTGTAATTCATGTGGTAGAGACTACCATTCAAGGGTGCCCTAGTTATACCATGGCTTGCATTTTGGAACCCATGATAAAATAAATTCATAGGTTCTAAAGCCCTATTTAGTCCCACCATGTCTTTGCGTTGAAGCCTCGTTACTTATTCTCAATATTTTCTAGCCAAATTACCCCCATAGCTTACAAAATTTTGTGTTAAGTTGTATATATGCACAACATATTAACTGCTTTCTTTTCAGGCCTAATGTCGGCTTCAAGTTGATGTTGTATAAGCCAATTGTATGCATTCTCGAATAGTCACCAACCTTGCAATTTTTTTCTTCTGTGACTTGACACCTTAACCCTAGAGGAAAATTCCCTCGAGCATCCATATACTTCACATGTTTCCTTGCATTGAGCATAGGTATGTTCCTTGCGCTTGGAACTAGTTTTCTCACCCACAATGCTCATTTCCTTCATTGTACTATAGCATTCTTTTATTCTTTTTCAGGATTATAATATGAAAAAGACAAAAAAAAACAAAAAAAACAAAAAGAAGGATGGGAACGAGTCACGTTCTTTATATGGAAGATACTTATGTTGCCCTTGAACAAATAAAAATCCCATGAGTCCTTATCTCATCAGTATGGGTTTATTATGGATTTTGGAGACCCTTCCTCATTATTGAGTTGAATCTCTTCCAGTTTGTTATTCTTCTGGTCATATGGAGTGTTTGTTGACATCTCTTGTGTCACAGGCGTATCCCAGTTTATAGTCCATGCTACCTAAGTCAATTTTTGTGTCATGTCTCTATTCAAGGGAAGTCAACCTGTGTCAACTGTTATGTAGAAGCCTTGTCTTTCCAATTCGGCCTTCCTGTGTCAGTCAAATATTTCTCAGTTTCATAAGTATATTTGTATCTCACTCGTGTCAATATATAAGGTCCTCATTGACTTCTCATTGGCAGGTCTTCTCTTATTGATTATGACTCATTGCTCTGAGATTATGATCTAGATTTGCACCATGGGTCTGTTTCCATTTTTGATAGGTGACCTTGCACTCAGCATATGACAAACCATCATTGGTCATTGACTGAGCAGTTTCCCTTATGTTTGGCATCAACAACAATCATCACATATAGGGATTTTTGCAATACCTTGCTTTCCATCTGACCCCATCGGTGGATTCCTCATCTTTAACAGTAGTCTCCATTATTGGATACTATTTAGAGAGTCTCTATCCTATGCTATTCCATCTGGTGCATGTCGGATTCATACCTTGGTGTGGTTCTTACAATCTTTTCATTTGATTCCTTCCAAAATATGTGGCCTTCTACTACTCCTCGTGTTGGATGATGGAGGATACCTTAATCCATTCCTTCCAGTGGATCTCTTCCTATTGACTTCAATACATCTTTCTCTGGGACATGGATTTATAGTTTTTATTAGTACCTTGAGGCTTGTAGTCATCAGTGGTAGGTTCCCTCTCCATTGATAGTGGGAATACATCAATGTCCTCTGATCGATATATTCTCTCAGGTGTTTGAAATCATCTCATTTATTCACACTTGTTAGATTGTACTAGGTACCTTGATGCCCATTATCATCATCGGTGAGTTGTCTTGCAATTTTAACAGTATACATCAATGATGGGTAATAAAATGGTGTCTCACTATGTTCAACTTCAAAAAATTTATTCACATAGTGTAGACTCGTACCACGATGGATCGTTTTGAAGACTTCGGGTGAGGTACGAGCATCACATCTGTTTTTCTCAACCTATATTGATTGCACCACCCTCATAGACATCGGTACTTGCATAGGATCCATTTGTTCACTTCCTTGGCTCCAAATATCCTTTCATTTGTTCCTGAGACATAGCTCCACTATGTATCTATTCATGGCTATGATCTAGATTTGCATGGATACATTGTGTATTTCCTCGTGGCCATGATAGTTGCTTTTATATATCACATGGATCCACCGTGTATAGTTTTTTTGGCCATGGACACCAGTTATATTTCTATCATTCATGGATCTACATTGTACTTGATTAGAATCCATGCTTACATCACACTCATGCACGGGAATGCTCGACTTGAGAA
This sequence comes from Picea sitchensis, assembly GCA_010110895.2. NCBI lineage: Eukaryota > Viridiplantae > Streptophyta > Pinopsida > Pinales > Pinaceae > Picea > Picea sitchensis. The sequence continues at coordinate 52,572 of SNQJ01S0022378.1, read as the reverse complement.
GAGAGTATCTTACTTGTTTTTGTTGTAGGTATTGTTTTGGGATTGATCTTCAACTACCCTTACCCAATGACCCCTCCACTATCTCATGAATTTTGTAATGTATTGCAGCAATCATTTTCTCTTATGACCTCACACATTAGGGGGAATATGTTATAGCACCATTTTCCACTACACATGCATATGATGACTCATTGGCCTATGTTACATCCCTTTCCCTGCTTGCAGGACTTAACTCCCCTTTTTCCTCCTCCAAAATAAATTTTAAAACCCCATTTATCAAAGTGTATGTGACTTTCCTTAAAGAAACTCATGTACATACGTGAGTTCCATGTTAGCAACATGTGTACATGTTAATTTTGGCTCAAAAAAATACAATCCTGACATTTTGGGAAGAGTTTACAGCTTTTTCCATTCCCTAACTTCCTAAATGTTGTACATAACGACTCCAACCATCAAAATGGAGTATAAAAGAGAGCCTTTGGGTGGAGGAAAGGGATAACCAAGATAAGCCAAGAAATGCATCCTTATGCTGGCATTTTGAAAATTGTCCTGCAAGTGCCCTGTTTCCCTAGTGTATGAGAATTTCCCCTCTGCCTAGAAACCCCCATTTCTAGAATTTTCATTCTCCTTATTGTTTCAAGAAGAACACATTTGTCTTCCTTGGACCTGCTAGAGTGCAGAGTACTGGAGGCACTCCTATACAACTTAAACCTTGGGTGGAGGAACTTGGAGCCTAGTTCCAGGACCATGCTACAGCGGTTACAGGTTGTAACCAACCCATTTTTGTTGTTATCAATAAAGGATACCTCATTCTCATCCATATTTTGTGTTGATTCATGTTTTGTATAAGATTATATGTATCATGTTTTGAATCTAACATCTAAATTGAATTAGTTATATTTAGTTAGTTAGCAAGTAAATACCTATTTGCAGTTGCATACTTATTTGTTTGTAGGATTTTCATAGGATTTTCTTGAAGGAGTTATGGAGCAAAATACCTTAAATGAGATATACTTCAAATGTAGGATTTCAGGTATGCTTTCCTTCATATCTTCTGAAAGTTAGTTATTGCAAGTAGTTGTCTTGAATTAAATATATAATTACAGTATAATAAAGGTTTCCTTGGGTTCTTATCTATTGTGGATCTGACCCAAAACCCATAGGACCTAAAATTTCATAACAACCCTGCTTAGGATCAAGGATTCCTTTAGCAATGACTTCCCAACTATTTTTCACATCCTTCACAACAAACCGATCTCGCCATAATTCAACATTTTTACCTATATAGGTATGTTGAGATATAGACAAGTTGGAACTTAAGCTAGGTACATGAGACACATTACTTATCACACCATTATGGCACACAATATGTCCACAAAAAGAAATAATAACTAAATAATCATATGCTACAGATATTTTCTTTTTAGTGTCTTAACTAAAGGAAGAAAAGAGAGAAGAAACTTATCCATATGATGCATGCAATTAGAGTTAACTATCCACCCACTTCGTGAAGCATGGGAAAGTAGGTCTTGAGAGGTACAAACAAAAAACATGTAGTTATCTATATTACCTTCTAGAAGTATATGTTGAGCATTGTTGATCATCCATTCAACATGTCTCCTTAAGGGTTATTGAACTTCTCTTCCAAATCTCTAGTCTTATTCCAACAAACCTTCTCTATATGTCCCAATTTTCTATAGTAGTGGCAAGTTTTCTTCTTCTACCTTTCTTAGTCAAATTCCATACATTATTATTCTTAGCTATAATTTGGTCAATGCAATTGGTAAATTTCTCCTGACTACCTTGTCAACCTCTTT
>SNQJ01S0022378.1:18715-29200 GCA_010110895.2 Picea sitchensis | reverse complement strand
ATTCTGGATGAGGGAGCCTCAACTTGTGTCATGTCTTTATCATGTTGGAAAGGTTTAAAATCACCCGCACTTAACAAATCCCCAATGATGTTGCGTGCCTTCGATGGGCGAGGTTTTCATCCCCATGGGCTTTTACAGTCACTGCCCATCCAATTGGGTGGAAAAACAGTCATTGTTGATGTCGAGGTAGTCGATGCTCCCCTCGATTACAACTTGTTACTTGGAAGAAGTTCGTTTTATTCTCTGACTGTCGTTGCCTTGTCGGTCTTTCGATGTGTACAATTTCCTCATCAGGGAAAAATTGTCACTGTTGATCAGTTGGATTTCTGCACGACCGATGCTCGTGATCCCGCTACCAACAATATTCCTTTCTTGGGAGACCACAAGATCATGTATGAAAGCATTGGTGTTGGCTTAATAAAATATTCTAGCCTCATGGGTACCTTCCCTACACCACTTCCATCGACTACACATCATACTGCCACCGTCGATATGATTTTGACCGCGGCTTATCAATATTTGGAATCATATGACCCTTGGATTGTACCTGGTCCTTTGGAATTCGATGCACTAGGTGACATGGTGCCACTTAGTTAATCTAAAACCTCATACATTTCTATCCAATCCGCTTCTCCCTCGTCGTCTGACCAACATCTATTGGCACCCGACAGTCACTCGATGCCATCATGGTTCAGTTTCTTATCGTCTGCGATCAACTACATTTCCCAAATTTTTCCCTCGAATGAATCTATTCTGGAAATGTTGAGAATTGAAGAGCTACCTCGGGATGATAACCATCATCGATCCTCTTTTCTTCCCCCTCGTGAAGATATTCGGGCAGATATGCAGTCTATCTCCCCTCCTGATGTCGATTTTCCATCATCTCCCATGCCTTCAACTTCCGATGATTTGGATCTGGTAGTTGACAAGGTGATCTCTTCTGTGGGGCTATTGGAGCTTGATCTCCTTACCCCTGTCGCGACCCTCGACATGTGTTCCTTCCAGAGTGATTTTCTTCCATCCAGTGAAGATCTCTTGGAATCCATGACCGAGTTTTGTCCCTTGACATGGTATCCTTCCAGAGTGTTATTCTCTTGGAATCCATGATCAAGGAGAGTCTACAAGCATAGTTTTTATTCTCTGTGGCAAGCTCGTTAAAAAATTAAACAAAGTTCATGAGCACAGTTTCTCTTCTCTGTAGCAAGTTCGTTAAAAAATGAAACAAAATCTTTGAGCATAGTGTTCCTCTCTATAGCAAGCTCGTTAAAAAATGAAACAACAATCTGGAGATTGAACCCAGATCCCTGAGCATAGTTCTTTTTATGTGTCAAGATCGTTAAAAAATGAAACAGTCACCTCTTTTAAAGCTTCATTTCATCCACCCTTATCCATTTTCTCCATCTATTAGAGAAATTGGTGACAACCTCAAAGTCGATGAATGAATTGAAGCTTGGAGGACATGTCTCCAACCTTTGATGATCATTCTGGACGTAAGCCACTAGATTTCAAGCTGGGGGAATACCGATCTTAGTCTTTGTTCTTTCTCGTGCTCGTAAATATATGAGAATGCATCCTGGTAAATTTCTATCTATTTTTCGGACCTGCATGGATATACGAAAAAGGAACCCCCTCGAGTCTTCTTTGAGCTCTTTTCAGACTCTCTAAACATGAAAAGATTGTCGAGTGATCTTGCTTCCTTTCCCACTCATTAAAAGGTTTGAAAGGGCATCTTTTGAGTGATAATTTATCTCTTTTTCGGCCTCACAAGACTAACATTACAAAAAAGGACAACATTGGAGTCATCTTTAAGTTGTTTTCAGACTCTCTAAATATGAAAAACCACCGATTTTACCTTCTCTGGACTCATTAAACAATCATACATTGAAGGGCCCATATGGGACCGAACCCTTACTTATTCCATTTCATTAAACAAAGGAAGAGGGACTTACCGAAGGTGAGTCATATTGAGCATGTGTTACCCTCCTCGATCTCGTTAAATGAAAAAGAGGTACTCGTCTATCTGGATGGGGGGGAAATTGAAAGAAGCAAGCCAAGCAGGTTTTTGAGAACACCACCAGTAACTCTTACGACCACCCTTGAACACAACACTTTGTCTTTGCACACATTTTAATCCATTGACCCTCTGCACTGAACCAATCCTCTGAGTTTCTTTTACTCCTTTGGGTCACCTAACGAAATTCACAACATCCACTACATCATCAAGTTTTTGGTCCATGTCACATTTCTGCTGATGTGCCTCAGTGTTCAAGGGAAGTATCTACCTCAAGATTCAGCCATCACAAATATCATGTTTCAATACCCGTGTCAGTTCATGTTCATTTGATCTACCAATTACATCTCAGTGTCAGTTTCGTGTCGTTGATGGGGGATACATCAAGGCCCTCCTTTGACGAGTCTATTCCTGTCAACTTCAACACATTATCTAGGAGCTAGACTTAGAAACCAGTTAGTACCTTGGGACCTACATGCCTCAATGGTAGGCCTCCTCAATCCGGCAGTGGGTTTACATCATTGACCCCTGATCAGATGATTCCACGGATGTTCGACTTCATCTCATTCATTCACATTCAACAGTATGTACTAGAGTACCTTGGGAATCATTGACATCAATGGTGATCTCCCTCGCGCTTGTTAACGGTTTACATCATTGACCAGTAATCAAGTGGTTTCGGCCATGTTCGACATCAAGACATCTATTCACATGGTTAGATTTGTACTACATCGGGATCGGTAAGAAGACCCGGGGTTGAGTCATCACTCTTATATGTACTTTTCCCAGGTTGCAAAGGAGTTCTCTTGAACTATGACACATATATTGTTACATAGATCCACTTTGTATTGGTCGTGGCTATGTTTTGCCATTTCGTAGATCCACTATGTATCCTTCGTGGCTACAATCAGTTCAGGTCATAGGAGTATAGATCCACATTGTATCTGCAATGGCTATACCATTTTGTCAATATAATTATGGATCTGCAGTGTATTGTATGGCAACCATACCGAAAGAGTGTTTATCACTCAAGCATAGGTATGCATGCCTTGGGTTTGAAACATGTCATAATATTTGTTTGATGGTTGTGTGAATCTTTTTCCGGTTTCTATGCATCCATACCCTTTCTCGAAAAGTCTACAAAGTACTTCAGTCATCATCGTCTTCTAACTTCATACTTTGGGGGGCAATCTGTTACACCTCAAAATTACTCACTTCGATAGTGTCGCAAGTGTCATCATTACGAGTGTTGTAAGTGTCACATCTTGTCTGCAAGTGTCGCATCTTGACAATAAGTGTTGTAAGTGTCAAAACAATCATACTTCCATCTTTCATATGTCATGCCTCTAACGACATCATGAAGACACTTAAGACACCTCAAAGGTTAGTTTGGAAGAAGAGAAATCACTTGACAGGAAGTACAAGCCTTTTGACATTGAGAAAACCACAAAAAAATGGATTTTGGAGAGGAGCGCTCCCCTACTCACTGTCAGGGAGTGCTGGAGCTCCCTGAGCCTCTTTGGGGGAGTTCTTGAGTGCCATGTGCACCCTTATGGGGGAGCGTTGTCCTCTTTTTAGCAAATTTTGGGTTTGTTGAGGCAAATAAGGGAAGAATACCTCAATTCCTGAAGGTAGTTGGATTCGAATAGATGGTCAAGGCATGATCTTAGGGGAGATCCTCAACTGAAGGAGATGAATCCTCAACTTATCCCAAAGATCTCTCAAGTGGTTGGACCTCTCCAAGGTTATATAAGGAGGGCTTATCATGGTGAAAGGCACAATGACAGTTTAGAATTACATCAAACTTATGATCTCATGAGTGAGATGTCATCAAAGCAATCAGTGGAGATTGATTGAGCAAAGGGGTTGGACAAGGAGAACTGGAAGAAGTTGTTGCACCTTCATTCAAAAGATTGTAAGTACTTTTATTTGTTCTCATTAATATAATCAATGCTTGGTTTGTTTCTTTCAAACTTGTGCTTGTTCCATATGAGTTTGTCTGTAGTAGATGGATCTATGATTGAGCTAATCTCAGTAAAGTAGGAAGTCCATTGTATCTTTTTTTGTCCTATAGGACCTATCAGGGAGCTCAGGATTGAAGCTCAACCAGGACTTTGCAAGGACAAACGTCGTTCATAAGGTACATATCTTTATCCTTCTCTTTCATTCATTAGCTTGATTAGATCTAAAAGGAAGTCAGTGTCCATGTTAAGCACTTTTTGTCTTGGCTTTAGGATTCTAGAGACCAAGAGGGAATCCACTTCTCCGCAGGGGGATTCACCTACAACAGCACTATAGCTCGCAGTGATAGTGTGACAGTGGTTCCATCATTTTACTTGTATATCAGGGAAGTTGGATGGGGCAAGGATAGCTGGATCTATCCACCTTCCAATTGTAGTCGGAGAACATAGGTTATTGTAGCCTCCTTCTGGTTGTAGCCAGATAATTGGGGAGTTGGAGCTTCCCTCAAGTTGTAGCCTAAGAAACTAGGGGGTTGGAGCCTCCTTCCAATTGCAGCTAGAAAACAAAAGAATTTGGTGCTTCCAATGAATTTAATTCTTCAAGACATATAAGAAAAAGCATTATGTGGTTTTCTCCCGCTTTGGGTTTCCACGTAAAACACTGGTGTACTGTGTATGTGTGTGATTGTTCATTTGCTCATTTCTTATTTACTCTGCAGTTATTGGATGATAATGCTACATTGATATAACACTTGGATTATATGGTTAAAAAGGATTAAATTGTTCTATTACTGATTCACCCCCCCTCTCAGTAATCCAACACTTTTTACACTGGGTGATGAGATACTATGCACCTATCAAGAATAAGTCATCAACATACAACAGTAGAATCACATGTGCATTGTTCACAACCTTGTAGTAGATATTTGGATCTGCATGACTCTTAGAGAAACCAAATCTTATTAAGTGACTGTCAATTCCAGCATACCAAGCTCTTGGAGCTTTCTTGAGTCCATACAGGGCTTTCTTTAATATGAAAACATGAGTGTCTCTAGAATGTACCTCAAAACATTGAGGTTTTTCAATGTATACTTCTTCTTCAATTGCTCCATTGAGAAAATATTTATTTACATCCTTCTGATGTATACTCTATCCCATTGAAGCAACAAGAGACATAATGGATCTAATAGAATTATATATGGAAAGAGGAGCAAAGGTTTCACCATAATCTTCTCCCTCCTTATGGGAGAACCCTCTAGCTACGAACCTTGCCTTGTATTTGTCCACGCTTCCGTCTACTGCATGTTTGATCTTATAGACCCATTTTGAAGTTACCATTTAATTTTCCTTGGGTCTAGACATGATTTCCCATACTTCATTTTTCATGATAGACTAGTATTCTTTTGTCATGGCTTCTTTCCACTGTTTCTTTTGAGCTTCTTTTTCAAATGTGGTGGGTTATTCATTTATAAGTTTTGTCATACATGCTGCATAGCTGGAGAATCTTTTGGTATTTTTTTTTTCTTTGAAGGTGCCACTTGGAGCTTTGAGTATTTATTCTTCTTGTAGAGTAGCTTCAAGCCAATCTGGATGTTTTCTAGTTTTGGGTACAATGACGGATTCAATAGGTTCACATGGTTGCATCAGATGATCAAGTTGTTTTGTTTCTTCATTCTGACTTTCTGGAAGACAAGTGATTTCTTCTTTAGGCTCTTCATATTCTTCTTCTTCCATGGATTCTTCTATAGATTTCTTGAAAGCCATATTCTCATTGAAGGTTATGTCTTTGTTGAATTCAATATTATGTTCTGAAATATAGATTATGTAGGATTTGGATGATTCACTATATCTAACAAATATTCCCTTCTTTCTTGAGGGTTCTAGTTTCTTCCTTTTATCCTTGGGGATATGAATGTAATCAAGGCATGCAAAGATTCTTTAGTGTTCCACATTGGGTTTCTTTTCTGAGAAGGCTTCTTCTGGAGTCATATCCTTCAATATGCAGTGGGGACTTATGGTCTAAACATATATTGTTCTCATGGTTTATTCTCCCCATAAATACATCGATAAACCTTGATCGTTCATTAGTGCCTTCATGGTTTCCTCAATGGATCTATTCTTCCTTTCTGCTACACCATTTTGTTGAGGATTATGAGGAACAGTTAGCTCCATCCTAATCCCTTCTAATTTGAAAAAGGCAACAAATTCCTTGGATGTGTATTCTCCTCCATTATCTGTTCTCAAAGTCTTTATTTTCTTTCTTGTGAGGTTTTCTATTTATACTTTGAATTCTTGAAACTGGTTGAAAAACTTCATCCTTTGTCTTCAAGAGATATAACCAATTATTTCTTGAGTAATCATCTATGAATATTACATAATAAAGAGAACCTCCTAGATATTTGACTGGCATCGGACCGCAAACATCTGAATGTATTAGATATAGGATTTCCTTAGATCTATTATTTCTACTTGAGAATGGATTCTTAACATTTTTACAAAGAGCACATCCTCTGCAAATTCCTTCATGTGTAGATTTTAGTTCTGGTATTCCTTCAACCATTTTCTCGAGGAAAGGTAATGCTTGATAGTTAAGATGAGCATACCTTCTATGCCAAAGTTCACTGGGATTGACTTCATCATGTATAATATCTTCATCATTACGTTCTAGTAGTCTGTATAATCTACCTTCACGAGTTCCAATAACTCTATCATTCTCTATGCTAGAGTCTCTAGACCAAGATAGTACTTCACCATCTACAAAGGATATTCTATTTCCTTTGTCTTCTAGGCAAGATATAGATACAAGATTCTTTTCTAAACCAGGTACATATAAGACATTACTCAAATGAACATTGTTACATGATTTCAATTTGATGGAGGCGTGACCAATTCCTTTGACTAGATAGGTGTTCTTGTCTCCAAGCTCTACCTTGTAGGATGTCTTCTTTTCATTCAGACTGGAGAATCTGATTTGATCTCCTATCATATGCCTAGAAGCTCCACTGTCAATTATCCACATGTCATCTTCAAGAGTTCTTGTAAGATCTGAATAGTGTAGATGATATGTCTTTTCATTCATGATTTATGTTGACTGATCGTTGGTGAAACTTTGACTTTGACTGGTAAAACGTTGACTTGGACTAGTGAAACGTTGACTTTTACCCAAAATCTCAACCTTGACTTTTTTTTCCTTCTGAGAGTGCCAATAGATGCGTTGGACTAAGGCATACTAGAATATCCTTTCCTTGAGTAATTTGTTCCATCATAAGGTGTTGGGAAAGAGGTTTTAGGATTTGCAGCTACACCTGCTAGTAACCCTAGCGATAGTGCTTCAGTAACTACACCTCCTAGAAATCGTAGCGACAGTTCTTCAACGAGCTTGATAATATTATGGATCAACTTCCTTCTAGTGGTTAGATTGACTGAAGGAGGTGTGCTCATTTAACCATAGACAATATAGCAATATTGTCACAATACCATAGGCACAAAGGTCACCCTAGATCACCTTAACCTTGACAGATAGAATAATTCTGGTAGCATATCAATATCCAACCAAGGCTAGCGCACCAAGCAAGGATAACCAAAGACCAGCCAGAAATTCCAAATCGATAACCCAAGACAAGATCACTACTACAGCGGTTGTAGTTCTCCTTCACTCATATGCACTTCTTGTCCTTATGCAGTTGTGAGTGAGTGAGCCACAAATGAGCTCTAGCACCCTCTATTTATACTGCTCCATCTTAAGTTACTGGGCCAACTTTTCTTCCTAGGGGATAATAACTCAATATTAATTATTCTATTAAGTTGACTTGTCCTCTACGGTTATTATCAAGGATTTAGGGTTTCTCTTACTTCCCGAAATATTCTAGTCTCGTCAAAGGTTACAAGTGGAGGTCAATACCTCCCGCAGCTACCATAATATCAACTATTACTTCTCGGAACTTATCCATCATGATTTACATCGGTGCATTTCTACCCATCCTTCTGAAGCACGAGCATCCAATGAAGCTTAGTATTATTTTAATAATAATTCGAACCTAGGATTTTGGAAATACCCCATCGAAGATCATCCATCAGACTTCACTTATCGTGTTTGACCTTCTCGGCCATCGAAGTCTGGTAGACCTATATAGATTGAGCTATCGGAATGATCTAGGTGGATATCGGTGGCCACCCACCTATTCCACGGGCTCGAAAAACATTTTTCCATCTTGGCAGTTTTTCGGGTTCCAAACTTTTGGGGCCGTTTTGAGGCCCTAAATGACGTTTTTGGGGAATTCGAGGTCCAAAACTTTATTTAACGCACTAGCCTAGAATAGTCGAAAATCGTTCTTCTCGGTTATACCTTTCCAACGGTGTATCGAGCACCCCAAACAGAGATCATATGCAAAAGTTATGCCCCAAGGAAGTTGACATATCAACAACCCCCATCGAGGCCCGCAAACCTTTTGGCTTTTCATCTTCCGGGGTTAGGGTTTTGGATTTTACTTATGTTAAAAAGGCCTTTGGAGCCTCATTGTAATAATCATATTCTTTCGAATGCGAGTATCCATCACATCTCTTCTCAGAGATAAGCTGCCACCATTCTAGCGAGTCTTTCACTTTGTATTTTTAGTCTTTGTACATTTTCGCTCATTAATAGAAAATTGTGTATTACTGTATATCTGTGTTTATGGTTGCATCTCTGATACATTATTATATATTATTGGATATCCATGATACCTCTATGCATTTCTTTATTATATCTCCGCTCTCATTTCGTGCCGAAAATAATCTAGATCAGTGGTATCAGAGCAGGTTGCTCTTGATCGATTTTTTTTTTAGTGTATGTCCCCGAGGAGGTACGAGTATAGAAAGTTGGGTCTCGAGCTTGTCTCTCTTGAATACAATCTCTCTCGCACACCCAAGAAACCCTCCATGGTGGAAGAAAATAAAAATGACGGAGCAGACGATTCTATCAATCTGTTGCTTGAGCAAGCTCTCACACGATAGAGGAACGAAATGATGGAGAATTTTTACCACATCCTTCAATGCCTTCCGATAGTAACAGGCGCATATTCATCAAACAACCACTTTTGAAGCACCTCTCCTTTCAAGGTACAAGTTAATTTTGATATTCTCGTATTTGAAGGTCATATAGATGCGGATGCCCTAGACAAATGGTTAAATCTGTTAGAAGGTTATTTCTCTGTTCATAATTTTTCTGACAAGGAAAAGATCACATTTGCACTCCTTAAATCTATCCCCTGTGTCAAACATTGGTGGGAAACTTACTAGGAGAAAATTTCCACAGAGGAGTCTGGAATATATGGGGTCGAGCCCACTTGTGATTTTTTTGTGGATGCAGTAAAGGAACAGTATTACCCTGTTGGCAACTATGAGGACCAGTACATGATATGGAACACACTGTGGCAAGAGAGGGGCCAAGCAACTCCAGATTTCACCAATACCTTCCATACCTTGCGCACTAAGTTGGGTATCAAAGACTCTGAATGACAGTTGGTTCTGAAATATTGTGGGGCTCTACACAGATACATTTAAACTGAAATGGATTTTCTGGACATCTCATCACTCGGTTTTGCTTATCGATATGTTGTTAAAATCGAGCAGAAATTTAAGCACCAGAACAAACGGGAGTTTGGGTCTGCACATATGCAACAACCAAAGTATGATAAAGGCGGCCCTAATAAACAATCTCCAGAAAACCAATCCAAGCCACAGGAAAAGAAGGGTCACGAAAAGACAAAGAAGGACACCGGAAATGGTGCGATTTCCACAAAATCCCTTGGCACAACACCAAGGAATGTCGCTCGAAATAGTCATTGGTGGTCGAGATCAAAGACAATGAGCCAAACCCTGATTCAGAATCTAATTATGAAAATACTGATAAAAGACAGATCATTGACGCAGATCCCACTGTTATTGTCGCAACTGCAGAAATTCAACCAGAAGAACCAATAGATTTTGAAGAGGGGGAGCGACTTTTTCATTCACAGATGTGGGTGAAGGGGACCCCGATGAATTTTATTGTTGATAGTGGAAGCCAGAATAACCTCATCTCAGGAGAGGTTGTCAAACAGTTGGGATTGTTGACAACACCACACCCGCAACCATACAACATTGGGTGGCTTCGCCAGGGACGAGGTCTTTTTGTCAACCAGTAGTGTCGATTGTCATATGGCATCCAACCCTTCAAGGATGAGGTATTATTTGATGTTGCCCCACTGGATGTCTGTAATGTTCTCTTGGGCCAGCCATATATGTGGAAGCGCCATGATATTTATGAGTCTCGACCCCATAGTGTCATTGTTACTTTGGGGGGTCATCTCTATAGAATACCAGAGGTAGTTCTGACTATTGTTCCACCTAAATAGTTCTGCAAGGTAGTATCTCATACTACAAAATTCAACTTCTTCATAATATGTTTGAAAGGCGAACAGAAGGATACTGCAACCACTATAGTCGTGAACCAAGCACCTTCTATCCAACAGAAGCAAGTCGACAAGATTGCAA
>SNQJ01S0022377.1:129357-148832 GCA_010110895.2 Picea sitchensis | reverse complement strand
TGAAAGAAGCACAATCACAAGGTACACATCATTTTATCCTAGGAAACCCTCATGGGGGAGAAAACCCAACAAAAACTTCCTCAATAATAGATAGCCAATACAATGCCAAGACTAAGACCAAAACACCAAAGATAGACCAAGACTGAGAATGCGCCTCTCTTCTCCTTCCTCCTGCAACTGCAACTGCCTTAAAGATATGCGCACTAGATGAGTGAGTGAGTGTGTTCAAATGAGGCACCATCCTCACATATAAATACAAGTTGAGGAGGTGCAAGGGTTATGTCTCTTCGCTTGTTGGGGCCGACTGCTCCTAGAAGTGGTTAAAACCAATTTATAATTACTAGGGGTCGACTTTACAAATACCACTATACAAGTACAGTTTGACCAATCCAGAAAAGGGGATTTGATCTTATACAAGACCCGAATTGATCAATCTGCAAAAGGGGATTTGATCTATTAAATAATAACTCAAATATAATTAGAATATTCTTCGAAGTTACAATATTTCAACAATTTGAAGGTAATAATTTGAGAGGTGCCCTTATTCCATCTTAACATATTGAATGTGTTATGTGTGGAGCGTTATCTGATTTTTTCTCCATAATCTTGTTAATGGTAACTACTATTGCAATAATATTTTATATGTATTTTTATAATCCACTATTTCCATTCATTTCCTTCAAATCACCATTTATAAACATATTATTATAGTGGTAGAAAGTGCTTCTTTTTATTACATAAGCTTGAAACCATGCATTTTGACAGACATCTATTGTTTCATATATCATTGTAAGTAGAGTTCTCTTATTTATTTCTCCTTGTCTACCATTTGGGGCATTTGATGCCAGAGAATTTATTAAAGGCGTCTTCTTGAATTTTCATTCATGAGATGCACCTTCTTATTATTCTCAAACATCAACTGAAATGGAATTTGAGAAATACAAAAATAATTAGAGTAAGATGTAGTGCTTATTTTTTCATAGAATCCTCTTTCATCAAATGTTTCTATAGATTTTGTATTCAATTTCCTTTTAGAAGATGCACTCCTAATTTGGTAATTTATTGGATTGTATGGCCTTGTTACAATTTTTATATCAACACAATTTACATTATCTATAGGTGGATACACGATCTGCAAATGATATACATAGAATATTTCCCAAAAGATGATACTAGTTTCATTTGCATTATTTTAATATCATACCTAAAGGGGCATTGCTAAGGTTAAACAAGTAGTTTGTAGGAAATTTGCAGAGACTTCTCACAATGGATGAAGACTTTCTATATTAAAATCCAAATTCATTACTATCTAGTGGTGCAAAGTGCACCACCTCTTCTCCCATAACATTTGAAAGTATTCCCCTAACAATATAATTTGGGTATGAATAACATTGATGGAATATATTCACTCTTTCTCCCAAGAACTTAATGTTGTGATTTTGGTTCAGTCATGTCATTGAAACTTCAAATTGGTTAATCATTTCAACACTTAAGATTGAACTTGCATTTAAATCCACCATCTTTTTTTATTGGTCAAGATACAACATTGCCAAGATTTAATTTTAATGAGAAAATGTCACAAGGAAACACCAATTCCTTCACTAGAACACCAAATGACAAACACTGCAAAAGCTTCCCTTCAATATAATCCAACTCATATACATTTGTCATAATACCTATGGAAACACAATCTCTTTGATTTGAACATCTATGTAACAATCTGATTTTTCTAAGAAGGAAAGCTAAATTGGATTCAAGTAGAATATTTTTAACTCCACTATTAAAATTAACACTAGTTATCTGCTTCAACTTTGCATGTTGTAGAGAGAACTAAATGTGGTTAGAAATATGTGATGCATCCCACTCAATAAAATAACCATTTTTCTTTTGACAATATTTATGAACCTCTTGATGCATGTTGTAGTTGAATACCTCCATTTAAAACCTTAGTAACATTTACAATGACACATTCATGTTTGATGCCATTGTTGTGCAATTGATTTCCAGCTAGGTTGACTATTCCCTCAACAAATTTTAATCTACTAAATAGTAGGTCTACATAGTGTTCAAAACCTAACATTTCAAGAGACATTTTTGTTAATCTACAATAACAAAGATATGACTACAATTCATTATAGTTCAAATAAATTCTACATAAATTAATTAAAGTCGGTATAGATCAACTATATTCCACAATAAGAATATAATTAATGTAATATATAAACATAAATGAACATAAATCAATATAAATATGATAAGTTAATATAAACTTTCTACGTTAATGTGCTCTTCCATATTGTTGTTCAAATTTTACAAACGAATTATGTAACACTTTAACACTAAATTGAATCAATTTATATAAGTAACAATGATAATAAACATTCATATTTCATATGAGTGATAGGGACATGAGATAACAACACCCACTACTCATAATGACCATAATTAGAATGACTCTACATGCATGATGGATGAGGCATTCTCCACATGTAGTAACTTTATGATGATGACACCTCCTAGACATAGGCATAGGAGAACCACACAACATACTAATGATGAGTAGATGGAAACTCATAAATAAATAGCTCTACATGACCACTTGAAAGCAAATATAGAGAAGAATTATGAACATTTGAGTATGATAGACATACAACCAATCAAACGGGAGCTTGAAAAATCCTCAATTCTAAAGAATTGTTGATCAATTGTTCCGTAGCCATTCCCTTGGCACAAATAATAATCAATAAAAAATATTCATCTATAGAATGGGTCAGCTGAAATTTCTTCAAGCTCCACCCAAATGGGAATATTGATCTAGATAAATGGTTGGCTGACCCTTTCTCTCACTCTTTTTCCGAGAGAAAAAAAATGTTATATTCCAAAAGAAGAATATACATGTTATTGTCCTTTAAGGACCAGTCCTTTCTATCTGAAATATGCTAACTGAATTGTTTAAAAAACTAGGATAACTAGAATTTACTTACAATCTTCAGTTGTCTTAACACAGGGCCATTTCACACTAAAACCCTTACCCAAGAAACTGGAAATAGAAAATTATTTACAAACTTAATACAACACAATAGTTTCCATACCCAGCACTAGCAAGGCTAAGGAGTTTAGACCCTTTCTCTTACTCTTAATTAACAAGAATATTAATTGAGGAGGAAGGGTTGGGAATCTCTTGTTTAATCTATTCCTAGAGGATATTACTAATATTGAAGAAGCATAAAAAAACCTTCAAGAGGCTATGGCTTGAGGTGAATAAGATGTTTGAAGAAGGATATGTTGACCCTTCTACCTTCTACCCTAGACTAGAATACTAAGTGTGAAAAAAAGTTGGCCATTGGTACTTATAGATCCTACTCGATGAGAATAATACCCTTAAGGAATGATCAATTGATACTTATTTAAGATATTGCCTAACAATACTATTTATCTTAAGGAATGGTTGATAAATCCATATTTATATTCCATAATGATAAGAATACTAATCTAGATAAAGGGACAAACAACCCCTCATTTTTCTCTTTCTTGAAGAGAAGACTAATCTAAAGGTAGGTTTGGCCATCACTTCTTCAAGCTCTTCCTTGATAAAAATATTAACCTTAAATAAGTGTTGACTTAATCATTCTTAGTATTTCCATCAAAAATATTAATAGGGTGAGTGAAACCTTGCTTGAGTTACACTTCAACAAGAATACTAAATTTGAGAAATGGTTGGCTAATATTTACTTGGTCTCCACCTCAAAGAGTATAATAAGATTCATGAATAATCAATTAACCATTCCCAAGTCCCCTCCTTAACAATGATATTAGGAATGAATAAGGTTTGTTCAT
Source organism: Picea sitchensis (assembly GCA_010110895.2). Taxonomy (NCBI): domain Eukaryota; kingdom Viridiplantae; phylum Streptophyta; class Pinopsida; order Pinales; family Pinaceae; genus Picea; species Picea sitchensis. Next base: position 144,995 of record SNQJ01S0022377.1, on the reverse strand, counting down.
CCCTTCTTAAATACCCCCCTCAATGAGAATACAATGCCTAAGGAAGGGTTGGGTGAAAGTTCTTCATGATCCCTTCAATGAATATATTAATATATGAGAAGGTTTGGTCAAACATTATTTAATATATCCCTTGAAAATCATATTAATATTAAGGAATATTATGCTCAAGGAAGGTTCATTCATCCCTTCCCTAGGATCTTATTTGATGGTAATACTATGCTAATTGAGGAAGGTTTGGTTGAACCTTACCTAGGTTCCCCCTTGAAAAGTATACTATGTTTAAAAAATGGTTAGTCAACCCTTCTAGAGACTCTTGCTCAATGAGAATACTATGTTGGAGAACATATCTGATGAACCTTTCCAAGTATCCACCTCATCAAGAATACTATAATGGAGAAAGGGTTGGCTACCATTCCCTAGGCTCCCCTCAATGAGAATATTATTCTCAAGAATTTGAACCTTCCACATGCTCCCCTTGATGCAAATATTAAGCTCAAGGAGGGTTATTGATCCCTTCCCAAAGCTCCCCCTCGATAAGATTACTATGCTCAAGGAAAATTTGTTCAACCTTTCCCTAAGTTCCCCCTCAAAAAGAATACTATGCTCGATGAAGGTTTGATCAACCCTTCCATGAGCTCCCCCTCAATGAGATTACTATGATAGAGAAAGGGTTAGTTGACTCTTCTTGGAGCTCACCTCAAAAATAATACTTAGCGAGGATGAAGGGTTTGCCAAACATTCCCTAATATATTTCTTGATGAGACTAATATTTTGGAGGAAGGGTCAACTAACCCTTGCCTAGGATCCCCTCAATGAGAATAATGTGCTCAAGGAAGGGTCAGTTGACCCTTCCCTGGTCTCCCCCTCGAAGAGAGTTATATCTTGGAGGAAGGGTCATCTAACCTTTCGACTGAATCCTCCTTGATGAAAACACTATTATAGAGAAAGGGTTGGCCAATCCTTCTCAAGGATCCCTTCAATGAGAATAATCAACTAAAGGAAGGGTTCACTAACACTTCCCTAATATCTTGTTTGACAAGAATATTATGCTAGAGGAAGGTTTAGTTGATACTTCCATGGGATCCCCTCAATGAGAATACCATGCTTGAGGAAGGGTAAACCAAACCTTCCCCAAGCTCCCCTTCGATGAGAATTCTATCATGGAGGAAGGGTCAGTTCACACTTTCCCTCCCTAACCCTTGATGGGAATAATATGTTGGAGGAATGGTCAACATACCCTTCCCATGGATACCCCTCTATAATATATCTATATTAGAGGAAGGGTCAACATTTTTTTTTGTTGGTTCACCCTTGATAGGAATACTATGCTCAAGAAATGGATTTTCAACGCTTCCCCCACACCCCCCCCTCACAAAAATAATATTATTATGGAGGAAGGGTCAATTAACCCTTCTTCTTGGTCCTTATCAATGGGAATACCATGTTGGATCAAGGTTTAATTAAACCTTCCTAAGTCCCCCATTCAATGAGAATACTATGCTGGAGGAAGGGTACTATAACCCTTCCCCTGGCTCCCCCTTGATGGTAATATTGTGTTGGAGGAAGGGTTGGTTGAATCTTCCCCAAGCTCCACCTTTATGGGAATATTATTCTAGGGAATGGTTTAGAAACCCTTCCCCGATCTCCCCCTCATTGATAATTCCATGCAAGAGGAAGGGTCAACCAACGCTTTCCTTGGTTCATCCTTGACAAGAATATTATGCTAGAGGAAGGGTCAACCAACCCTTTCCCTAGCTCACCCTCTATGGGAATAATATGCTCAAGGAAGGGTTGGTCAACCCTTCCTGAGACCCCTTTCAGTGAGAATACTAATGTGAAGGTTTGACTGACCCTTCTCGACACCCCATTCAATGAGAATACTAATGTGGAGGAAGGGTCGATCTGTAGTGTTCCCCACTACTAAAAACCCATAAAATTTTTCATTTTCTAATACCAATTAAATTATATGCAACAACAATATAAAAACATATGCGGCTAGTAGAAATATCTACATCCATGCATGCAATTCCATTTAAATGCACACAACAAATAACTTATTTATATGAAACATGCTAAATTTCCATGCATCTAACAACACTTTTAAAACATTAATTGTAGAAAAGTAGCATTCACACAATAGCATATAAATGCTTAAATCTTAGAGTCAGAACGCAGTGATAATCCCATAATTAAATGCAATGCATTCAATATTTACATACATTAAAAGAATTATGAATGCAGCCAATTATGCAATACCCAAAAACATATAGTTTACTCAAGAACAAAGTATATTCACAACAAATAAAACCCATAAATATAAACCATGTAACAAAGATAAGCACTTATCTTTTAAATCAAATGTGCAACCGGTTGCATGGGATGGATGTTCCACCCAATTGTATATTTTATGCTCCAAATATCAGTAGAGAATCACCCCCGAGCTGGGGCCACAGATCCATAAGAAAGGGATGCCTCTCTATTTTCCATTCCCATCCCAACCTGCCCACATCAAACTAATTTCTCCTACAACTATCCCAATCCACTAGCTCTCTTCCCCTCAACCTGCACAACCCAAGGAATGGGATCCCCCTTCACTACAAATAGTCCCTCAGGCCTTCCCACTTCCCTCCAGATCTCCAACATAGGTTGTCTAGGAATCTCTCTTGTTGGGGACTCCAAGGATGTCATTTGTAACAATAAATCTCACAACAATAGTTCACTTATCCAGGGAAAACTCTCACCTTTAAATTTCACTCTACAGGCCTAACATCTTGCTTCTTCAAGAATTTATAGCTCCAAACAACTACAACGCATGCCCATTGTGTGATCTATGTGGATATCGGTGGCCACCCACCTATTCCAATTGGATCAGATACAATTTTCATCTTGGCATTTGTTTTCTAGCTTTTCGGGTCCTAAACTTCTGGGGTCATTTTGAGGCCCTTAAAAAGGATTTTTGGGCTCACCACAGTCACATTATATTCAAATTTAGAGTGTGATGGAAACATATTTATTCCTCATATATACCTTTCCAACGGGATATCGTGTGCCTAAAACATAGATCGTATGCAAAAGTTATGACCCCAGGAAGTTGATGTACCAACTTACCCCATCGGGGCCCACATGACTTTTGGTGCTTCATCTTCTAGGGTTAGGTTTTTGGATGTATAGGGTGTTGTACCTCTTTTGTCACCTAAATGAGAAAAACAGAGGTGCTTACAAGCTTATTTGGGTTAGCCAAGTAAGACAGCAGTAAAATAAAGGGTTAGAAGAATAAACATAAAAGACTAAGCTAAGACTTAAACTAGGAAAGGAAAAAACAACTAAACTATTGTGCATAAGGACATAAGAACAAGAAACAAATAAGACTCATGTCACCAATGGAAAGGATTGTATTAGTGAAAAGAAAGCACCTAAGAGAAAGGGGACTTTAGGTCCCTTCTTCCTCCAAGGGAGGGCTCTTGGACCCCCAAGATTGAGCTCTTCTTACAACTCGAAAACTTGAAAGAAATGGTGAAAGAATCCAAAGCTAACCCACTCAAAAGGTGATGTGGATTTCCCAAATGGAATGGTGCTAGTATGCTCTTGATGACAAAAGAGGTTTCCCCAAGAGAATAGCAGTAGCATAACCTTACAAATGAATTCCTTTAAAATGTAGTGCACCCATGGCCTTGTTTTATAGCACCACTTTGAGGTATTGTGCAACCAACTTTTAGTGTGAAAAGGGGCTATTTAGGGCACCTTTAGGTCTTTGACTAGCCACCCAGCCGGATCCAGCCAAGATTTGGATGTCAAATCGACTTGGAAGCTGAACCAGAAGTGGGTGGGAGGCCGACCAATATCATAAATGCGTCGTTCTTAGGTGTGCACGGATTTTAGCGTCCACAGTCGCGCTTCGTGCGCATGTATGCTTTTCTTGCGTTTCTTGATGGTGCATGTGCGTGCGTGCCCTATGTAGTCACAACGCATCTTGATTTTATAACTAGTTGTATAGTTTTGGACCTTTTGGAAATGCCTTTTTTTTGGTAATTTTGGTCCATGGGTGAACTCATAGCTGTTTGAAGATGCTGGATTCCTGTAACCATTTGCGGACAAAATTTTAGTGATAATAGATGCCCCCTGATGGATGAGGTTAGGAGCATACAAATAACCGAAATTCATCAATGTTCTTCTACTGAGAGTAACGTTGTAAGAAAGAGCGATAGTGAGAGTATCAAGAGTGACCTGTTGGAGGGAGAAGGGAACCTGTAGGACCCAACCTTTCGCAAGGTGTGGAAAATAAATTGTGTACAAATGAGGCGAGCATGCCCCATGCTCGTGTCATGTAACTCAAAAAAGGGTGTTGTACAGTAACTAAAACTGTGTGTTGATGTAGACAACTGCAGTGCCCTCGGGGGCAGTTTTGATAAAGGCAGAGGATAATTCTGATGAGGAACATACTCTAAATAGTAGGCAATGACACCTGTAAGAAGTATCATGGATTCAGTGGGCGTTGATCGCCCAACAAAGTTCAGAGGTCTTCGGAAAATATAAAAAACAACTGCAATAGTCGCAAAGTAAGACCCACCGTAACATGAGAAAGTGTTGAAGTTGAATGTTATGGGGGTCAACGACAACAGAGAGAAATGATGGTTCTCCCTATGCCGTTCAAGACTCCTCGTTGTAAGGGTAATGAGAGTCAAGATACTGTCACCCTTCTAGAAACTGTGCTGATGTCGAAAAAAAGGGAGACGCGACTCCAAGAAGCAAAGGGCTTCGTGAAATCCACTAGGTGAGGTCAGGAACTGAGGAGGTACATGGATGAAGTCAAGATGTGTGGAGACTCAAGACTACCCTTGGTTGGGGATATATGCAAAGTATAAGTGGCCGCACCCGTCAATGAGGTCGTGTGTCAGGGGGACAACGAGACGCGGGATAAGTTGTGCTAGAGGCGGGACAATGTGAACAAACTCAGAGAGTAGAGGTAGGTGGCTTGTGGGCTACTCAGAGTTTATGGACGATGTCAATAGGAGTAGGTGATAAGGAATGCCCCAACCAAGGGCGACATGGGTTGCGTTTTCCAAGAAGGTCACCAAAGGTGACGACAAAAAGATATGTAAAATGCTGGAAACAATGACTTAATTAAAAAAAGAATTAAAAAATAAGTGGGGATAATAATGCAGATACAGAAATGGGTGCCCCAGTGTAAGATGGCTTGGCCTGAGGATGGCGCAAGTTGGTGTAAAAAAAACAAGTGGAGGGTTGGGGCCCCATAGGCAGGTTTCTGTAGTAGGGAAATGTATGGAGGGAAATCTGAAGATGGGCAAACCGACGATGGATGAAATGGATGGTAAACGGTGCTGCGGGAGTGCAGTCAAAATAAAACCATGAGGAATTTCCCTGGGAGTCCATTGGGTAGGCTAGCAAAATGAGGAAAATGAGTATGTGGCTGATTCGTGACATGATGTAAGACTATCGGGACTCCCATCGCTAAAGGTTGAAAACATCATGAGTGTCAAAGTGCCAAGGGGGGCTATGAATGGGACAACTCATGTGGGGGAGAGTGATACCAGGTGATAGTACCCAAAATGCAGTGGAGGTGACAGTACTGCAGAGCCAGATTTAGGGACCCTAAAGGAAAATTTTAGAGGGTGTGATTGGAGATGCAATTAAGATTCAGAGGGAATGATTACATGCCAGTGTTGATTATATACCTGAAGGGGTCACGCTAGTGCGTGATGATCAAGTACCTGCACACATGAAAACGAAATACCCGACGTGAACAATATCTGAAGATAATCGAACATATAATCATTTATTTGATAATTTTGAACATGAGAATACGTACCTGAATGGGGTATGGAAAAATGGCTCCCCGGGGTTTAAGGATGAAAAATGGACCGGGGACTGTCTTGATGTAGAGGACGGGGTGTTGATCCCATGGCTGAAGACGGATCGAAAAACGGACGTCCGGAGCTCCCGGAATGGAGTCTGGAAGTTTGGCAAAAAAGACTATATATAGCTGTAGGGCCCACACTGCCATCGCATTTGTACTTGCTGTCAGAGTGATTGGACGAGAGATATTCAGAGGATATTTGGAGATTCCAAGAGAACAAGGCAGTCGATTCAGGACCAACGAGCTTCAGGTTAGTTGTCTTATCGTCCTGCATAAAATTAGGGTTTCTATTTTTGGGCAGGGCCTGTACGGAGGGTCGTACGGGGGGTTTTGTGGGTGTGGGACCCCCAGTGCATGGGTGATCGAGAAATATACGCGCATGGGTGCGCACTTGTAATGTGGATATTCATGCATGAGGGCACCTTAATGGGGAAAACAGACGCACATGGTATGCACGCATGTAAACTAAACAGCTGCACATGCGTGCGCAGCTGTGTAGTGAACATGCACGCTATGATGCGTGCCTATATATGTGACAGGGGTGCATGAAGGTGCCTCTGTATGGCCGATAAGTGTGCATGTAGGCACGCCTATGGGATGAACAGGTGTGCATGTGTGCACACCTATGGGATGAACACGCATACATGTGTGCACGCCTGTGGGGTTAAACAACCGCGCCTTGGAGGAAAAGCTGACGGGTGCAAAACTTATCTTTTTTTTGGAGATGTTAATGTGTTTATTTTTGAGATGGTTGATCGAGATCTGGATTATGTGGTTGCAAGTGATCATTTGGATGATGTCGGTTCACTGGAGAGAGAGAGATTGGTCACATCTCAGGGAGGCTGTGACCAATGAGGAGCCGACGGTTCGTGATACTTTGGCAGCTTGTGGATTGCTGAAGTTCTTTGAGTGCCCCTTGGTATAGGCCCAGGAGTACCTCCCGCGGTTCTTGATTTGGATGTGGAGTCTGGATATGCATTGTTTTATCATGCGGGGTGAGAAGTTGGCCTTCAATGTGGTGGAGGATGTATATTTTCTGACTGGGCTCCCTTTTCAGGGAACGCCCTTACCGACAGAGCCCGTATTACATGGGGATGGGCAGTTGGCTACCTTAGGCCAGAGGTACTGTATGAGGGATGAGTTTATGCCAGGATCCATTGTGAGTATTGAGGCTATGGATTCCCTGGTTCATCGCTATGTGGAAACGATGGTTGTGAGGGTATATGGGTCCCTCGCGATGCAACAGATCAGTGGTGGTCAGCTGAGGATTATGGGGAGGGCACTAGTAGGAGAGAATTTTGCTTGGGGCTTGATGCTGCATGCCAAGATGGTAGGGAAACTAGACAGGCATCAGGTTGTAGACTCAGGGGAGTTCACTTTTGGGTCCATCTTGGTTGCATGGTTTTTGGAGAGGGTGTCGATGTTGCGCCCTAGAGTGTTATTGGGAGCACCTGGTGTGCAAGAGCTACGACTGAAGCGGTGGTCTAGGATCTTGATTCGTCACGGTGGTGGGGAGGGTGGCCATTTTTTCACGGTCGACGCTGCACAGGTGTGGCGACAAATGCCACAGATTATACTGCAGTATCCGTACTGTGGGGTGGACTTCCGGGGTGATCCGAAGATGGTGTTACCTCCAGGAGAGGTGTTCAACCGCCGAGGTATGATGTGATTTTTTGATGTTTTTATATTTAGATAGTATAGCATGTGTATTATGTATAGATGGATGCTGATGCTATCCTTTGTTTGTTTGTATGTGTAGATCTGGGACCTCGCGGGCGTGCGGTTGAGTTGGTTAGAGCATTGGCTCGTTAGGGGCCAGTGAGACCTTCGCGCGCAGGAGAGAGACGACGATGGGAGGATGTTGAGGTGAGACCTGTTGGTGATTAGAGAGTGGCTAGGAGATTTCGTTTTGATGACCCAGGTGCAGGGCCATCACATGCTCCTTCAGCCGAGGCCGGGGGAGAGTTGGAGGATATTCGCCGCCGCTTGGAGGCGGTGCTACAGGGAGTGCTTGAGGGAATGTGGTCGTGTATCCAGGATGAGGGCATCCTAGAGAAGTGTGTGGGGGTTCCATTGATGTGGTGGACCATGGTTCGGAGAGCAACAATAGTAGGTGTTGCGATGTCTGGGCGACTACCGCTAGGTCTAGAGGGACCAATAGCGGGTGGGGCACCACTTCCTGAAGGAGGGCCAGGTGGTGGTTCTCTAGAGGCACCATGAGTGTCTCTATATGTATTTTTGTATGTTATATAGGTTGGTGAGCCCATTTGGTGTGGTGACACTAGTTTTGTACCGAGGTGGTTCACCAGCCTACGTATTTTGTACAGGATGTACTCTATTTTTTGTAAACATTTTGATGGCACATTTGACCGATATATATATATATATATATGGATATAATTTTTGGGATCTTTGTGATGTTCACATGTGTGTGAGGATTTTTTAATGTTGTTTATGATGTCTAATATATATGTTGTGACAAAATTCTGATGGTTTATGTGTGTGTAAAGGTGTCTTGATGTGATATATGCCAACCTAGTACAATGTTAGCCATGTTATCTATGATTTGATTAAATTGTCTTGGAATATGTGTAAATGTAACGAAATCAAAATGTCGAGATAAAAGTATAACTTGCAGGTATTTGCGAAAGAGGCAAGGATCGCAGACACGGTACACATTGTTGAGCTGGAGGACGACCAGTTGGGAGTCTAGTAAGACGCTAAGGTGACGAATATGATGATGGCTGGCATCGGCGAGGAGACTAATGACGACAGTGTACTCGTCTTGGTTGTTGGTTGCTGAGCCCAAACATATGCCGCTGGAGTGGAGCAGTTCATGTGAGGGGGAATAGAGGGCCCAAGCAGCCGAAGCGAGATTCTGTGTCCAACGGCTGTCGCTGCCAGCATAACCGATGTGGTAGGCTGATGGAGGAGGCATATGTCAATAACACAAATGATAGTTTAAACGTGAGGTATGGAAAAAAGATTAAAAACACTACAAAAGAAATAACCTAGTGTAGAATGGCTACGCGCAGGTGTAAAATTTATTTAAGTACAACCCGTTGACGGGTTCTTTGAGAGATAGGCCCTCGAGGGAAGCCAGGATGTATGCGCCTTTAGTGAGGCAATGTTGGATAATGTAAGGGCCATGCCATAGTGACTCGAATTTTGCATGGCTAAGGGTATCATGAGTGATATCGTAAGCAAGGACGAGGTCACCTTCGTGAAATGAGCAAAGGCTGACATGACGATCAAAGGTGGCTTTTGACCGTTTTTTGGCTACCTCATTGTTCTGTAATGAAGATCAACGGTCTTCATCCAGGGACTCTAAGTTCAGCAAACGCTGCTCCATTGGAGTAGTGTCAAGTAATAACTCAATCATGGTGCGTAAGGTGGGAATTTCTCACTCGATAGGAAGAGTGGCCTCGACCCCATGGAATAGATGAAATGGTGTGAAACCAGTGGCAGTTTCCACGGTCGTACGGTAAGCCCATAGCGTGGAAAATAACATATGATGCCAATTGGTCTTATGTTTGTTAATCGTGCGCTGCAACGTGGTCTTGAGGACCTTGTTAACTGCCTCGACTTGTTCGTTGGACTGAGGGTAGTATGGTGAGGCGAACTCATGGGAGAATCCTAACTTGGATGAGAGTTCGACGAAAATCACATTCTCTAAATGTTTCCCACGATCAGAGACTAGTGGAGTGGTAATCCAAAGTGGGATATAACGTGGTTAAATAAAAAACGTGCTGCGGTGTCAGTGGTGTTGTTGAGGGTAGGCATGGCTTCAACCCACTTTGTGAAGTAATCGACTGTGACGACGATGTATTTGTGTCCATTTCTAGATGGAGGGTTGCAAGTCATGAAGTCGATGCCCCATTTACAAAAGGGGCCTGCAGTAATGACTGGGTGTAGAAGAGCAGGTGGTGCTCGTGCTTTGTTGGCATAAAGCTAGCATTTATCACATCACTTCACAACGTGAATGCAATTGTGAAATAATGTAGGCCAAAAATAACCTGCGCGGATGATTTTTTGAGCGGTGGACATCCCTGAGAGGTGGCCCCTGCAAGCGCCGCTGTGGCAGTCGTTCAAGACTCTATCAGCCTCATCAATAGTCAAGCATCGACGGAGTATGGTGTTGACCCCTCACCGATATAAGATATCACCGATGAGGAGATAGCGGGGGGCCTAATGGCGAATACATCGACGATCATCTCTTGAGAGGTGGTTACCGAACTTTTGGGTTCAGAGGTAGACGAGGAGGTCACTGTACCAAGGATCATCCAAAGTGATGTAAAAGAGATGTTCATCGGGGAAGTCGGTATTGACGAGGGAACTGGTAGTATCGGAGGGGAAGGTTGTGACGAGTTCTTGAAGGATGAGAGATTTCTTGCTCTTGGGTGTTGAAAATTCGAGATCTTACTCCTGAAGGATAACGATCCATCGGGAAAATTTACTGTTAATTTTCCGACGATTGAGTAAGTATTGCATGGGGTTGGAATCTGCTATGACTTTGGTTGTGTGAAGTAGAATGTAATGGTGTAGTGTCTAGACTGCGAGGATGACTGCAAGGGCTAGTTTCTCTTCGTGATTGTATTTCAAGGGTGGCCATGAGAGGTTTTTACTAATGTAGTAAATGACATGCTCATGATCATCATCTCCTATTTGAATGAGAACTCCTGCTACTGAGACGACTAAGGCTGATATGTAGAGGATATAGTCGCAATTATAGTCGGGTGAACTAATTAAAGGGGCGTTGGAGAGTGCCATTTTAAGATCATCAAAATCGTTTTGGGCATGTTCATCCCAGTGGAATGGGATGCCGTGGTGTAGTAAGCGAAGGAAACCGTGTGCTTGAGTGGCATAGTCTGGGACAAATCGCCATAAAAAGTTATCTTTTTCTTGTAGGCTCTAGAGTTGGTGTAAATTTTGAGGGGGTGGAATTTCTGTGATGGCCTAGAATTTGAGGGGATCCATGATAATACTACTTTGGGAAACAATGAACCCGAGGAGGCGCCCGACAGTGACGCATAACACGCACTTGAGGGGGTTCAAGTGGATGTTGTACTGACGACACCTTTGGAAGATGATTCATAAATCATCAAGATGCTGAGTGCATTTTTTGGATCGAGCTGTGAGGTCGTCCAAGTATGCGAGGATGATATGAGCCAGATCATGAAAAATGTATGTCATAGCCCGTTGGAAAGTTGCGCCAGCGATCTTTAGGCCAAAAGGCATGACACAATATGAAAAAGTACCCCAAGGGGTGGTAAATGTGGTCTTGTATTAATCGGCTAGATGGATTTGGATTTGGTTATAGCCAGAGAAACTGTCCATGAAGGATAAATCCTCATGGCTTGTGCAGTCGTTGATAATTTGATCGATGAAAGGTGTTGGAAAGTTGTCTTTGGGACAGGCGTGATTGAGATCGTGAAATTTCGTGCATACACGGATGGTGCCCTGTTTTTTGTTAACGGGGGCAGGGTTGGAGACCCATGAGGTATAAGCGATGGGGTAGATGAACCCAAGAGTGCACAATTTTTCAATCTTGACTTTGATGGCCGCTGCTTTGGATGGGTGTAGCGGTCGTTGTTTTTGGCGAACCGGTGTGATATTAGGCCAGGTGTCTATGCGATGTTCGATAATAGAGGGATCAAGGCCATAAATCTCCGTGTATGACCTGGCAAAAATATCCTGGTATTCTTGGAAGAGGGATTTGTAGGCAGTGATTTCTTCAGGAGTGCATGCGACGCCAATGGTGATTTCCTCGACGACTCCATTTTTGATGGAAATATCGATTTTGATGGTAGGGGAAATGTTGGCCATATTGCCTTCTTCAAAAGAACCAGGGGCAGGGATAGGGTTGTTGAACCAGTCGATATGCCCTGATGGGATAAAATCCTTGGTTTCGACTACGTATATGGGGTGTTGGTTAGGAGGTGTGAAGGCTTCCTGTGAAAGGAAAAGCGCTCTGTGGTGTAGCGCATCCCATGGGTAGTCAGGGGTGGTTAATTCCTCGAGTATGTCCTCGTCACAGTGGAATTTTTGGGAATACAAGGGATATAAAAGAGTGATATCGGTGACTGTCACCATGTGGTTGTCTTCTGGTGATGAAGAAGTAGGGGGAATGGCGCAATGAGATTGCAATGGTTCACTTGACATAAACCAAATATTGATATACTGAGGGTTATAAATGGTAGTTGGGCGTAAAATTTCCGTGGGGAAATGAACAGGGGAATTAGGGGGATTTGGGGGTAAATCCTCGTATAAGTCATCTAAGAACCATGGAGGAGTAGGGAGTGCTTCTGGCTCAGGAGAAATAATATGAATAATCTCTGGTGATGGGGTAGGGTTAATCATTGATTCTATAGGGGGTGTAGGAGTTTGAATCAGGGTCACTTGGCGTTGCCTGTATTCAATGATCATAGGACATTGATATGTGAAATGATCTAAGGATTTGTAGAGAGAGCAAGGGCATCTCATACGTTCATTGACTGAAGTCGTGAAATAATGAATGTCAGTGATGTTTGGTGAGGATGATGTAGATGGATTGGGTTCGTGTTGGAAGCTCTAGCATACTACTATTAATGTCTGTCGAAATTGAGGTAGCGCTGGGCAATGGTGTGTATAATGGCCATATTATGAACATATTGTGCAAGTGAATTTGGTTTGCAGTCCTTTGCTACTTATGTTAGGGGAGGTAGCAACAGTACTTGATGAAGTGATGAACGGTGATGGTGTTTGATTGAGTTGAATTAGGTTACATAACTCGAGTAGAGATGGGCATTTTTTGGTTGGGTGTCCATCTTTCTCACATAGTGCACAAGGAGGTTGGACATATGGGGGTAGGGGAGCAGTGGGATCTTTCTTTTTATGTCTGCCCCCGACTGTAGCAGCGGTGGTGGTGAGTGGGATGCTGGTGGTTCTGTGGGAGTAGGTACTGGAATTTGCATCGGAATTCCTTCGATTTGAGGAAGGAGGGATGGTTGAGGGACCAAGGTGGGTGGATGTAGATACCATACTGGAATTTCCAACACCATATTGGGAAGGGTAAGCGTTGCAGCTACTTGGAAATATTGTACGCCTGGTGGAGGGTAAAAGAAGGGGGTTTGAGTAATGGCTTGGGGAACCGTCTCCCAAACTAGGATATGGCCTTAGGGTGAGGTGAAATCATGAACTAGTGGAGTCAATGAGTTTGTAGGAGATTCTTGAGGGAGGAGCTCTGCGACTAGTGGGACATCAGATATAAGAGAAGCCTCATTGGGAGGAAGGGTATCCTCAATGTCAGTTCCTTTGGATGAGACGACACATACTTGATTGGAAGGATGAATGAGCGGTGGTGCTCCATGGTAGGTTCCTAATAAGGATGGGTCTTTGAAAATTCTAGGGCCCATCTTGATGAGTGGGTGCACCTCAGGATTAGTGTGGACGAAAGGGAGAATGTTATCGATGTTGGCAGCAGGTTTAGGTTCATAATGTGAAACTTGATCAATGGTAATGATCTTCCTGTTATGGGGGAACATCATGGTTTGAAAGACGGAAGAGGCAACTGCCTTCATAGCATACATGTAGCTACGATCGAACAAGATATTGCAATCAAGTGGGGCATCAATAACTTCAATGTCAATGAGAATGGTCTTACCCCCGAGTTCTATAGGGACATTTTGGAAGAGCCCTTCGAGAGAAGATGGTCGTCTTTCATAAGCTCTTAAGGTAATGGCAAATGGTATGAGTTCGGGGGAACCAAGTTTCTGCCATACAAACTTGGACATGATGCATGTGGACGCACCTTCATCAATGATGCACCGATGAGCTGTAATGTTCCGAATTTTAATGGGGATTTGAAAAGCGATGAGAGCGGGGAGGCGAGGTTCTTTGCTGTCAAGATCAAATGTGATGAGTTGAGTATCCACAGGGTTGACTACCCCCAAGGTGGAAAGTAATGACTTGCACTGAGTGGGACAAGTTTGAAGTACTTCTAAGACTGACATGGCATCTGGGGATTGTGCCAAGTCATCGACCAAACTGTAATTATGAGCCGCCCTAACCTGAGGGTTGTGGACATTCCTGCGCAATGGGATGCGAGGGATGCAAAGAGGTGTTTCCATGTTAGGGAGAGGGATCATCAAAGGGGGTCTCATTGGTGCTGGGATTGTTTCTGGGGGAATGGGAGGAGACTCAGAGGGTGCACTATATTGACGACTACGTGTTTGTAGAAGGACTTATTCCTCACTAGTGAGGAGGATAGTACGATCTGCGAGATTTCTTGGATTGTGATATTGTCCCAACTGTGGTGGGGTAGGTTGCATGTCCTATTGGTTGTTCATCACTCCTTGGTGTGGAATGGGGTTTTGCAACACGGCTGGGGGTGGTTGTTTCACATATTATTGTGGGGCCTACTGAGCGGCAGGCGGTGTTGGAGGATGTGGTCCATTCATAGACTCTTTCATCCATTTAAAATCAACGATTTGGGGGAAATTATGAGTATAGTGACTGAACTCACCGCAAAGGGCATAGGGGAAGCTAGTTCGAAGGTTATTGTTATTTTTCCCTTGAAGTCTGTTGTTGTTTCCTCCTTGGAGGTTCTGAGTCCCTTGATTCTAGTTTCCCCTAGTAGGTTGGTTCTGTTGGGGGTGATTTTCGCCTTGACCTGGGTTTTTATTGTTCTGATTTTTTCCTTTCTTTTTGGCATTATTCGACTGATGGGTTGGATTTTCCGTATTCAGCTGTTCAAAATTTTGATATTGTTGAATGGGAGAGGGTTGAACAAAATTAACCCCAACATGAGGGTGTCCTTGTGGTGTAGCCATGGGCTATGGAGGGTAGGAAATGGAAAGTATGAATTATGTTGTGGTAATGATCCCTAAGGTACATAGGAAGGCGTGGCGCTTTCGCTAGTAATTAGAGTATAAGATGAGGTAGAGGGAGTACCAGAACTTGTTTGGATAGGTGGGCGTATTGTGGGTGTCGGGGGTGGCCCACTGATGGGTGGAGGAAGGGCAACAAGGTATGGTTGTTGATAAGGGGGTGGAGGATAATAATGGATTCCTCCATATCCCGACGGATATTGAGGTGTGCCATACATTGGTGGTTGTTGGGGTTGTGGATTGTGGTGTGTGGTGTTACCAATCAATCTGTTTGCTGAGTGAGACATCCCAGGCTTGTCTTGGCCAAATGGCATGGGTCTTGGGAGATCAGGAAGTACTGTGTACAAGTATCATGATTGTGAATAGATGAGGTCGTATTGTTGAGCCTTACTGATGGCTTTTTCTTCTGATTGAGGGAAGGTGGAAGCCACATCTTTACCGAGGAGAGAGACAAGTGATCTGAGAAACCAATCAAGACATTGTTGTTTGGTGGTTTCTGCTTTTCACAAACTACATAGTCGACGCCACTCGTGAATGTGATCAACGATATGTGTGGTTGAGGTTTGTTTAAAATCAGAGAGTAGTTCAAGACCATTGTCATGGCGGATTGGTAATTGGAAGAAGGTAACAAATTCTTTGGCCAAGGACTCAAAAGTCGCATGGGACCCTGATTGTTCGTCTACATACCACTTGGCTGATGGGCTAGTGAGTGTGCATTGAAATAATCGTAGTCGGATGGAATCATCCATAATATTGTTGGAAGAGCACCATAAGTGGAAAGTCATGACATGGTTGGCAGGGTCATCTCTTGCCTTTCCTTCAAACTTGGGGATATCTGAAGGTAGTTTGGTAGGCATTGCAGGCCATGTGGGGTCATGCAATATAGGATCATTTGT